>JAKVIS010006411.1:0-10154 GCA_033119425.1 Bufotes viridis
ACTTCAGCACAGCCCGGGTAAACATCAGCAGGCCATTCTGAAACTCCATATGCTTGGGGGACAGGCCCCACACTGCGCAGGAGTTGTGGCGGGGTATTGAACAACAGACCGACGCAGTGGTTTCTGCCGGTGGGCCTCAAGCCTGGCCTGGTGGTGTGCGATAATGGGTAGAAATCTCGTCACAGCTCTGGGACTAGCCGGTTTGACGCACATCCCTTGCCTGGCACATGTGCTGAATTTGGTGGTGCAGAAGTTCATTCACAACTACCCCGACATGTCAGAGCTGCTGCATAAAAGTACGGGCCGTCTGTGCTGCGCTCCGGTGTTCACATCCTGCTGCTCGCCTGTCTGCGCTACAGCGGAACCCGGCCTTCCCGCCACCGCCTCATATGCGGCGTGCCCACCAGGTGGAACTCCACCTTGCACATGCTGGAGAGACCGTGCGAGCAGCAGCAGGCCATAGTGGAGTTTCAGCTGCAGGCACGCACGTGTCAGTCGCACTGCGAACAGCACCACTTCACCACCAATAGATTGGGCCTCCATGCGAGACCTATGTGCCCTGTTGCGCTGTTTCGAGTACTCCACCAACATGGCCAGTGGCGATGACACCGTTATCAGGCGTTACAATATCACTTCTATGTCTCCTTGGGAAAGCGCTTAGGGCGATGATGGAGAGGAGGTGGCCCAGGAGGAGGAGGAGGAGGAGGAGGATGGTGTCATTTTAGCACTTTCAGGCCAGTCTGTTAGAAGTGGTGTGCTGGTTGGGTTGCACTCCTCTGTTTTGGGTGTACTTCCAGGAAAAGGTTCCCAGGCCTGATTCACATGAAGATAAGAAAGTTCCTGGACACCAATTAAGATGCTTCAGTGAATTATTTATTTATAGACTACGGATAACCAGTAGATAATATGACGTTTCGGCAGATGCCTTCATCAGACAACTGGATGTGCCGCTGTTGAGGTGAGTAGGTAACAGGATTCTCTGTTGGGGCGCTTTGACCCTAATGGCGATGTAAGGATAGCAAGGCTGTACAGCCTGTAGTTGTGGTATGCATCTTGGCTCATCACCGTTGTGTGGCTGGGGGGATACGGGAGGAAGATGACGTATCGCCTCCACAGAGGACACTTGCCCTTACCTCTGGGGAGCCTGGCACACATGAGCGACTACATGCTGCAGTGCCTGCGCAACGACAGCAGAGTTGCCCACATTTTAACGTGTGCGGACTACTGGGTTGCCACCCTGCTGGATCCCGGTACAAAGACAATGTGCCCACCTTACTTCCTGCACTGGAGCGTGATGGGAAGATGCGTGAGTACTAGCGCACGCTGGTAGATGCGCTCCTGAGGCATTCCCAAATGTTACAGGGGAACAGGTGGAAGCCCAAGGCGAAGGCAGAGGAGGAGCAAGAGGTCGCCAACACAGCTGTGTCACGGCCAGCTCCTCTGAGGGCAGGGTTAGCATGGCAGAAATGTGGAAAAGTTTTGTCTCCATGCCACAGCTAACTGCACCACCACCTGACACGGAAAGTGTTAGCAGGAGGCAGCATTTCACTAAAATGGTTGAACAGTACGTCTGCACACCACTCCACGTACTGACTGATGGTTCAGCCTCATTCAACTTCTGGGTCTCCAAATTGTCCACGTGGCCAGAGTTAGCATTTTATGCCTTGGAGGTGCTGGCCTGCGGCGCAGCGTTTTGTCTGAACGTGTATTCAGCACGGCAGAGGCGTCATTACTGACAAACGCAGCCGCCTGTCCACAGCCAACGTGGACAAGCTGACGTTCATAAAAATGAACCAGGCATGGATCCCACAGGACCTGTGCCTCCCTTGTGCAGAACAGACATTTATAACTGCCTCCCCTCAACCATGTATTCTTGTACTCGGGGCACTTCTTTGTTGAATCCTCATTTTTTAACTTTACCATGATCTTGCGGTGCAGCCCAAAGTTGAATGAACCTCTCCTCTGTCTGGGTGCTGGGGCCGAAATAACTGAAGTGGCCTTCTCCGGTGGTGGTTGATATGACGCATGATTCCTTGCTGTGGGACCTCTCCTCTGTCTGGGTGCTGGGCCGAAATAACTGAGAGTGGCCTTCTCCGGTGGTGGGTGATATGACGCATGATTCCTTGCTGTGGGACCTCTCTCCTCTGTCTGGGTGCTGGGCCGAAATAACTGAGAGTGGCCTTCTCCAGGTGGTGGTTGATATGACACATGATTCCTTGCTGTGGGACCTCTCTCCTCTGTCTGGGTGCTGGGCCGAAATAACTGAGAGTGGCCTTCTCCAGTGGTGGGCTGATATGACGCATGATTCCTTGCTGTGGGACCTCTCTCCTCTGTCTGGGTGCTGGGCTGAAATAACTGAGAGTGGCCTTCTCCAGTGGTGGGTGATATGACACATGATTCCTTGCTGTGGGACCTCTCTCCTCTATCTGGGTGCTGGGGCCGAAAATAACTGAAAGTGGCCTTCTCCAGTGGTGGGTGATATGACGCATGATTCCTTGCTGTGGGACCTGTCTCCTCTGTCTGGGTGCTGGGCCTAAATAACTGAAAGTGGCCTTCTCCAGTGGTGGTTGATATGACGCATGATTCTTTGCTGTGTGACCTCTCTCCTCTGTCTGGGTGCTGGGGCCTAAATAACTGAAAGTGGCCTTCTCCGGTGGTGGTTGATATGATGCATGATTCCTTGCTGTGGGACCTGTCTCCTCTGTCTGGGTGCTGGGCCTGAAATAACTGAAAGTGGCCTTCTCCAGTGGTGGGTGATATGACGCATGATTCCTTGCTGTGTGAACCTGTCTCCTCGGTCTGGGTGCTGGGCCTAAATAACTGAAAGTGGCCTTCTCCGGTGGTGGTTGATATGACGCATGATTCCTTGCTGTGGGACCTCTCTCCTCTGTCTGGGTGCTGGGCCGAAATAACTGAGAGTGGCCTTCTCCGGTGGTGGTTGATATGACGCATGATTCCTTGCTGTGGGACCTCTCTCCTCTGTCTGGGTGCTGGGGCCGAAATAACTGAAAGTGGCCTTCTCCAGTGGTGGGTGATATGACGCATGATTCCTTGCTGTGGGACCTCTCTCCTCTGTCTGGGTGCTGGGGCTGAAATAACTGAAAGTGGCCTTCTCCAGTGGTGGGTGATATGACGCATGATTCCTTGCTGTGGGACCTGTATCCTCTGTCTGGGTGCTGGGCCGAAATAACTGAAAGTGGCCTTCTCCAGTGGTGGGTGATATGACGCATGATTCCTTGCTGTGGACCTCTCTCCTCTGTCTGGGTGCTGGGTCAAAATAACTGAGAGTGGCCTTCTCCGGTGGTGGTTGATATGGCGCATGATTCCTTGCTGTGGGACCTCTCTCCTCTGTCTGGGTGCTGGGCTGAAATAACTGAAAGTGGCCTTCTCCAGTGGTGGGTGATATGACGCATGATTCCTTGCTGTGGAACCTGTCTCCTCTGTCTTGGGTGCTGGGCCGAAATAACTGAGAGTGGCCTTCTCCGACTGGTGGGTTGATATGACGCATGATTCCTTGCTGTGGGACCTCTCTCCTCTGTCTGGGTGCTAGGGCCGAAATAACTGAAAGTGGCCTTCTCCATTGGTGCGTGATATGACACATGATTCCTTGCTGTGGGTCCTCTCTCCTCTATCTGGGTGCTGGGGCCAAAATAACTGAGAGTGGCGTTCTCCGGTGGTTGTTGATATGACGCATGATTCCTTGCTGTGGGACCTCTCTCCTCTGTCTGGGTGCTGGGCCGAAATAACTGAGAGTGGCCTTCTCCGGTGGTGGTTGATATGACGCATGATTCCTTGCTGTGGGACCTCTCTTCTATGTCTGGGTGCTGGGCTAAAATAACTGAGAGTGGCCTTCTCCAGTGGTGGTTGATATGACGCATGATTCCTTGCTGTTGGACCTCTCTCCTCTGACTGGGTGCTGGGGCCGAAATAACTGAAAGTGGCCTTCTCCAGTGGTGGGTGATATGACACATGATTCCTTGCTGTGGGACCTCTCTCCTCTATCTGGGTGCTGGGGCCGAAATAACTGAGAGTGGCGTTCTCCGGTGGTTGTTGATATGACACATGATTCCTTGCTGTGGGACCTCTCTCCTCTGTCTGGGTGCTGGGCTGAAATAACTGAGAGTGGCCTTCTCCAGTGGTGGGTGATATGACGCATGATTCCTTGCTGTGGAACCTGTATCCTCGGTCTGGGTGCTGGGCAGAAATAACTGAAAGTGGCCTTCTCCACTGGTGGGCGATATGACGCATGATTTCTTGCTGTGGGACCTCTCTCCTCTGTCTGGGTGCAGGGCCGAAATAACTGAGAGTGGCCTTCTCCGGTGGTGCGTGATATGACACATGATTCCTTGCTGTGGGTCCTCTCTCCTCTATCTGGGTGCTGGGGCCGAAATAACTGAGAGTGGAGTTCTCCGGTGGTTGTTGATATGACGCATGATTCCTTGCTGTGGGACCTCTCTCCTCTGTCTGGGTGCTGGGCCGAAATAACTGAGAGTGGCCTTCTCCGGTGGTGGTTGATATGGCGCATGATTCCTTGCTGTGGGACCTCTCTTCTATGTCTGGGTGCTGGGCTAAAATAACTGAGAGTGGCCTTCTCCAGTGGTGGTTGATATGACGCATGATTCCTTGCTGTGGGACCTCTCTCCTCTGACTGGGTGCTGGGGCCGAAATAACTGAAAGTGGCCTTCTCCAGTGGTGGGTGATATGACACATGATTCCTTGCTGTGGGACCTCTCTCCTCTATCTGGGTGCTGGGGCCGAAATAACTGAGAGTGGCGTTCTCCGGTGGTTGTTGATATGACACATGATTCCTTGCTGTGGGACCTCTCTCCTCTGTCTGGGTGCTGGGCTGAAATAACTGAGAGTGGCCTTCTCCAGTGGTGGGTGATATGACGCATGATTCCTTGCTGTGGAACCTGTATCCTCGGTCTGGGTGCTGGGCCGAAATAACTGAAAGTGGCCTTCTCCACTGGTGGGCGATATGGCGCATGATTTCTTGCTGTGGGACCTCTCTCCTCTGTCTGGGTGCAGGGCCGAAATAACTGAGAGTGGCCTTCTCCGGTGGTGGTTGATATGACGCATGATTCCTTGCTGTGGGACCTCTCTCCTCTGTCTGGGTGCTGGGCCGAAATAACTGAGAGTGGCCTTCTCCGGTGGTGGTTGATATGACGCATGATTCCTTGCTGTGGGACCTCTCTTCTATGTCTGGGTGCTGGGCTAAAATAACTGAGAGTGGCCTTCTCCAGTGGTGGTTGATATGACGCATGATTCCTTGCTGTGGGACCTCTCTCCTCTGACTGGGTGCTGGGGCCGAAATAACTGAAAGTGGCCTTCTCCAGTGGTGGGTGATATGACACATGATTCCCTTGCTGTGGGACCTCTCTCCTCTATCTGGGTGCTGG
Organism: Bufotes viridis; assembly: GCA_033119425.1. NCBI lineage: Eukaryota > Metazoa > Chordata > Amphibia > Anura > Bufonidae > Bufotes > Bufotes viridis. Next base: position 5,400 of record JAKVIS010006411.1, read on the forward strand.
GGCCGAAATAACTGAGAGTGGCGTTCTCCGGTGGTTGTTGATATGACACATGATTCCTTGCTGTGGGACCTCTCTCCTCTGTCTGGGTGCTGGGCTGAAATAACTGAGAGTGGCCTTCTCCAGTGGTGGGTGATATGACGCATGATTCCTTGCTGTGGAACCTGTATCCTCGGTCTGGGTGCTGGGCCGAAATAACTGAAAGTGGCCTTCTCCACTGGTGGGCGATATGACGCATGATTTCTTGCTGTGGGACCTCTCTCCTCTGTCTGGGTGCAGGGCCGAAATAACTGAGAGTGGCCTTCTCCGGTGGTGCGTGATATGACACATGATTACTTGCTGTGGGTCCTCTCTCCTCTATCTGGGTGCTGGGGCCGAAATAACTGAGAGTGGAGTTCTCCGGTGGTTGTTGATATGACGCATGATTCCTTGCTGTGGGACCTCTCTCCTCTGTCTGGGTGCTGGGCCGAAATAACTGAGAGTGGCCTTCTTCGGTGGTGGTTGATATGACGCATGATTCCTTGCTGTGGGACCTCTCTTCTATGTCTGGGTGCTGGGCCGAAATAACTGAGAGTGGCCTTCTCCAGTGGTGGTTGATATGACGCATGATTTCTTGCTGTGGGACCTCTCTCCTCTGACTGGGTGCTGGGGCCGGAAATAACTGAAAGTGGCCTTCTCCAGTGGTGGGTGATATGACACATGATTCCTTGCTGTGGGACCTCTCTCCTCTATCTGGGTGCTGGGGCCGAAATAACTGAGAGTGGCGTTCTCCGGTGGTTGTTGATATGACACATGATTCCTTGCTGTGGGACCTCTCTCCTCTGTCTGGGTGCTGGGCTGAAATAACTGAGAGTGGCCTTCTCCAGTGGTGGGTGATATGACGCATGATTCCTTGCTGTGGAACCTGTATCCTCGGTCTGGGTGCTGGGCCGAAATAACTGAAAGTGGCCTTCTCCACTGGTGGGCGATATGACGCATGATTTCTTGCTGTGGGACCTCTCTCCTCTGTCTGGGTGCAGGGCCGAAATAACTGAGAGTGGCCTTCTCCGGTGGTGCGTGATATGACACATGATTCCTTGCTGTGGGTCCTCTCTCCTCTATCTGGGTGCTGGGGCCGAAATAACTGAGAGTGGCGTTCTCCGGTGGTTGTTGATATGACGCATGATTCCTTGCTGTGGGACCTCTCTCCTCTGTCTGGGTGCTGGGCTGAAATAACTGAGAGTGGCCTTCTCCGGTGGTGGTTGATATGACGCATGATTCCTTGCTGTGGGACCTCTCTTCTATGTCTGGGTGCTGGGCTAAAATAACTGAAAGTGGCCTTCTCCAGTGGTGGTTGATATGACGCATGATTCCTTGCTGTGGGACCTCTCTCCTCTGTCTGGGTGCTGGGCCGAAATAACTGAAAGTGGCCTTCTCCGGTGGTGCGTGATATGACGCATGATTCCTTGCTGTGGGTCCTCTCTCCTCTATCTGGGTGCTGGGGCCGAAATAACTGAAAGTGGCGTTCTCCGGTGGTTGTTGATATGACGCATGATTCCTTGCTGTGGGACCTCTCTCCTCTGTCTGGGTGCTGGGCAGAAATAACTGAAGTGGCCTTCTCCAGTGGTGGTTGATATGACGCATGATTCCCTTGCTGTGGGACCTCTCTTCTATGTCTGGGTGCTGGGCTAAAATAACTGAGAGTGGCCTTCTCCAGTGGTGGTTGATATGACGCATGATTCCTTGCTGTGGGACCTCTCTCCTCTGACTGGGTGCTGGGGCCGAAATAACTGAAAGTGGCCTTCTCCAGTGGTGGGTGATATGACACATGATTCCTTGCTGTGGGACCTCTCTCCTCTATCTGGGTGCTGGGGCCGGAAATAACTGAGAGTGGCGTTCTCCGGTGGTTGTTGATATGACACATGATTCCTTGCTGTGGGACCTCTCTCCTCTGTCTGGGTGCTGGGCTGAAATAACTGAGAGTGGCCTTCTCCAGTGGTGGGTGATATGACGCATGATTCCTTGCTGTGGAACCTGTATCCTCGGTCTGGGTGCTGGGCCGAAATAACTGAAAGTGGCCTTCTCCACTGGTGGGCGATATGACGCATGATTTCTTGCTGTGGGACCTCTCTCCTCTGTCTGGGTGCAGGGCCGAAATAACTGAAGTGGCCTTCTCCGGTGGTGGTTGATATGACGCATGATTCCTTGCTGTGGGACCTCTCTCCTCTGTCTGGGTGCTGGGCCGAAATAACTGAGAGTGGCCTTCTCCAGTGGTGGTTGATATGGCGCATGATTCCTTGCTGTGGGACCTCTCTTCTATGTCTGGGTGCTGGGCTAAAATAACTGAAGTGGCCTTCTCCAGTGGTGGTTGATATGACGCATGATTCCTTGCTGTGGGACCTCTCTCCTCTGACTGGGTGCTGGGGCCGAAATAACTGAAAGTGGCCTTCTCAGTGGTGGGTGATATGACACATGATTCCTTGCTGTGGGACCTCTCTCCTCTATCTGGGTGCTGGGGCCGGAAATAACTGAAGTGGCGTTCTCCGGTGGTTGTTGATATGACACATGATTCCTTGCTGTGGGACCTCTCTCCTCTGTCTGGGTGCTGGGCTGAAATAACTGAGAGTGGCCTTCTCCAGTGGTGGGTGATATGACGCATGATTCCTTGCTGTGGAACCTGTATCCTCGGTCTGGGTGCTGGGCGAAATAACTGAAAGTGGCCTTCTCCACTGGTGGGCGATATGGCGCATGATTTCTTGCTGTGGGACCTCTCTCCTCTGTCTGGGTGCAGGGCGAGAAATAACTGAGTGGCCTTCTCCGGTGGTGCGTGATATGACACATGATTCCTTGCTGTGGGTCCTCTCTCCTCTATCTGGGTGCTGGGGCCGAAATAACTGAGAGTGGAGTTCTCCGGTGGTTGTTGATATGAGCGCATGATTCCCTTGCTGTGGGACTCTCTCCTCTGTCTGGGTGCTGGGCCGAGAAATAACTGAGAGTGGCCTTCTCCGGTGGTGGTTGATATGACGCATGATTCCTTGCTGTGGGACCTCTCTTCTATGTCTGGGTGCTGGGCTAAAATAACTGAGAGTGGCCTTCTCCAGTGGTGGTTGATATGACGCATGATTCCTTGCTGTGGGACCTCTCTCCTCTGACTGGGTGCTGGGGCCGAAATAACTGAAAGTGGCCTTCTCCAGTGGTGGGTGATATGACACATGATTCCTTGCTGTGGGACCTCTCTCCTCTATCTGGGTGCTGGGGCCGAAATAACTGAAAGTGGCGTTCTCCAGTGGTTGTTGATATGACGCATGATTCCTTGCTGTGGGACCTCTCTCCTCTGTCTGGGTGCTGGGCCTGAAATAACTGAGAGTGGCCTTCTCCAGTGGTGGGTTGATATGGCGCATGATTCCTTGCTGTGTGAACCTGTATCCTCGGTCTGGGTGCTGGGCCGAAATAACTGAAAGTGGCCTTCTCCACTGGTGGGCGATATGGCGCATGATTTCTTGCTGTGGGACCTGTCTCCTCTGTCTGGGTGCAGGGCCGAAATAACTGAAGTGGCCTTCTCCGGTGGTGGTTGATATGACGCATGATTCCTTGCTGTGGGACCTCTCTCCTCTGTCTGGGTGCTGGGCCTAAATAACTGAGAGTGGCCTTCTCCGGTGGTGGTTGATATGACGCATGATTCCTTGCTGTGGGACCTCTCTCCTCTGTCTGGGTGCTGGGCTGAAATAACTGAGAGTGGCCTTCTCCGGTGGTGGTTGATATGACGCATGATTCCTTGCTGTAGGACCTCTCTCCTCTGACTGGGTGCTGGGGCCGAAATAACTGAAAATGGCGCTTCTCCAGTGGTGGGTGATATGACGCATGATTCCTTGCTGTGTGGGACCTCTCTCCTCTATCTGGGTGCTGGGGCGAAATAACTGAAAGTGGCGTTCTCCGGTGGTTGTTGATATGACACATGATTCCTTGCTGTGGGACCTCTCTCCTCTGTCTGGGTGCTGGGCCGAAATAACTGAGAGTGGCCTTCTCCAGTGGTTAGGTGATATGACGCATGATTCCCTTGCTGTGGAACCTCTCTCCTCTGTCTGGGTGCTGGGTCGAGAAATAACTGAAAGTGGCCTTCTCCAGTGGTGGGTGATATGGCGCATGATTCCTTGCAGTGGGACCTGTCTCCAGTTGATATTGGTTAGATTTTATTTATTTTATTTTATTTTAATTCATTTCCCTATCCACATTTGTTTGCAGGGGTTACCTGCATTTTGCTTCCTTTGGCAGCCCACTCTAGCCCGTTCCTGGACTATTTTACAGCCTTTTGGTGCCTAAAAGTTCGGGTCCCCCATTGACTTCAACAGCCATTGAACTTCTCGAACCCTAACATCCAGGTGTTCGCTCATCTCTAATAGTTATATCTGTCAGAAATAAAATGAGTCAACTCTAGTTGGTATTAAAGGGATTATCCCATAACTATTGTAAAAAATGAAAGTTTGACATCCTATAGTACATGGAACCTGCCCTGTACCTCACACACGGATCCAGAGATCTCCACATTCATTCCTCTGCTAGATTTATATCAAGCTGAAAGCTCAAAGGGACTGTCTTTTCTGCTGCAGCGCTTGGGGCCGTGTCCATGCTCTCCCTATCACAGCTCAGGAGGCAGTTGAGGCATGAAACTGAGCATGTGTGGCCATCTCAGTGAGCATGTCAAAGAAATAAGAAAAACAAACATACGGCAGGTGGTGCTATACAGATTTATTTTAATTACATGCAATTACAAAAGTATTC
>JAKVIS010006412.1:0-10430 GCA_033119425.1 Bufotes viridis
AAGTTATGGCTCTGGGAAGGCAGGGACCGCAAAACGAAAACTCAAAAAGTAAAAAACCTCCGGTCCTTAAGGGGTTAAATACATCCAATAGCAGCAGGTTTCAAGTGCAAACTTCTAAGGAATCAGCAAGGATTATAGAGGCAGGTTGGATCATGGTGGTAATTTAGCGCTTAGGATGTACTGGCCTAGTGATGTTCTAGGTGATGTGTGTCTTAGGCCTCATGCACACGACCGTTGTTTGATTCCGTGTCCGTTGCTCCGTTTTTCGTGATTTTCTGCGGACCCATTGGTTTTCAATGGGTCCGTGGAAACCTCGGCAAATGCACCGTTTGTCCTCCGCGTCCGTGGTCCGTGATTCCAGTCCGTCAAAAAAATATAACCTGTCCTATTCTTGTCCGTGAAAAACGGTTCACGGACCCATTCAAGTCAATGGAACCGTGAAAAATGCGGATGCACAACCATATGTCATCCGTGTCCGCATCCGCGTCCGCGTCCGTGTCCGTGTTTTAATAAAGTTTGCTGGCAAACTGTCAACCAGACAGTGTGGCATTTATTAAAAAAAAAAAAACAGACAGGAAGTTCCAAACTGTCAGTTTGCCAAGAGCAGGTTGATTTCACTCCAACTGCCAGAAGTTTGGTAGCTCTGTTTTTGGCATTGATTTCTCCAACCCAAACCATGCCAAAGTGGAATGTGGAGAAGCTGATCCAGCTGGTCCAGCAACTGCCCGAGTTGTGGGACAGCCGGGCACCTATTTATCAAGATCGGCTGCGGAAGGACGCTGCATGGGAGAAAGTGGCCCGGAAAATGAAGCCCAAGGAATGGGAGAAGGCTGATGCCCATGGTCGTGCGGAATTGGGTAAGCGCAAGCTAGGTAGTTTTGATCTGTGTTTAGCCCGGTGTTGGTCCTGACTGCTTTTAATTTTGTACTTGCATCAGCTTGGTTTCTTGGTATCTATTTGTGGCCCATATTTAAATAGGTTGTGTTATGAATGTGTTTTTTATATATGCGTATGCCACTTTTGAACATTAGACACCTTTTGGTTTGACCTGTCCAAACCTTCCCAGTATAGTATTGTCTCTCAAGTGTGTGTCTGTTTTTTTTTTCCGGAGGTATGTGACCCTGTTTGAATGGATTTCAAAACATATTTCCACTTGCCATATCATAAAGTTGTTTTTGCCTAAGGCCTAGCACAACTAATTTACAACTTGCTGCATTTTTTGAACCTTATGATAGGCACACCTTCCCTAGTGTACTATGTGGTGTGAATGTTTGGTTTGTATTTCGTATGTTGCCGGTTATTTAGTATTCTTTCTGGATCCTTTTTCAGGGGGCATGTTGTTAATGTTATGTTTTCCATTTTGCTGTATTCACAGTCAAGAACACCAAAACACGCTGGAACAGTTGCCGGGACCAATTTCGGCGAGAATTCAATGAAAGGGGCCGTGGCAGACAAGGGACTCCTAAGAAAAGGCCATATATATATTCCAGGCAACTTCGCTTTCTGGAGGATGTGATGGACGTAAGACCGTAAGTATTTTACTTTGATTTCATATGAGTTTAGGTCACTGCTTCACATATGTAATTGTCTACTGGAACAATATAGAAGAACGTGGGGGTTCAGTCTGCACAACCCTATATGCAGGTGCACATTGCTATGGCGAAATACACATACAAACGCAAAAACACAAATGCAATGGCACTCTGCAACCAGCAGTCTGTCCTGCCTCTATGCTGGATGTTAAATGAGGCATTAGTGTACATTTTGGCAAAAGCGTAATAAGCCACTTACCACGTTAGGTCGCCTCTATGAGTGGTCCCTAACACTAGTTCCCACCTGTTATGGGCCATGTCAGCCACACAAAATCCAGGGAGCGCAGGTACAGCATGCACGCCAGGCACACTCTGCTTTTAACCCCGTCTGGTGCCATAACAGCTTCCATCAGATCCAGGGATGTATAGAAGAACGTACTTCCATGTTTGGTATGTTCTTACGTTACTGGAGTGTCTTAATATTGTAAAAACGGTATGTTCCCAAGGTTGCAATGCACGATTCTCCATGTCAAAGTTTTTGTGCTGGTCAGCTCCAATCAGCCATCAGCCTTTGCCATTCTTACTGCAAAATGTGCACACTATGTGGGCCAGTGTTTGAATGTTTTTATTTTGACTTTAGCCCATATTGTAAAGGGTGTAATTTTGTTAATATGTGCTGGTCAGTAATATTATTTGCCTTACCTTCTTTAAAATTCCTGACGTGCATTGTGAATAGCTAAATTAGGAAATGTGTGAGTCCTTTTCCTGATGGGGCTAAATCTTTTTCTTTTCGTCTTAAAGGCGCAACATAATGGCGCCCCCCTTTCAGCAGCCCACCACCTACCAACAGCAACCACAACATGGGTCACCTTGGCCAGGGCCATCTTTTCGGGGATTCCAGAACCCCAACCAACCACCGGGCCATTCTAGTACTGGGGGCAATGTTCCATCTGTTGGGCCAGACCCTGCCCAGGTTAGGCTAGGCCCATCTTCAACAAGTGTGTCCTTCAGGAAATTTTTGGACTTGTGAAAGTTTATGTTTCAAGTGTACATGTTGTACAGTTTCTAATTTTAACTTTATACAGCCTTGTGTGGCTTCTTTTTTATTGGGGCCATTTTTGTATTAAAAGTATTTATGTTTATCTTTACATGTTTTTTTTTTTTTTTTTTTTTGCGTCCGCAAAAAAAACGGAAGACACACGGAAACACAACGGAAGCAAAAACGGACACGGATCACGGAACAACGGAACCCAGTTTTGCGGACCGCAAAAAACAACTGTTGTGTGCATGTAGCCTTAGTTATAGTCCTTCACCTTTCAGTAGTGTCTTTAATGTTGGCTGTCTAGCATCTCAAGAACTTACTTGAGGCTTGGAGTAAGTTGATCTTTCTGGAGAATCCTAATTAGAAGCAGGAGCTCAGGCTTGTACTTCCTCTCTCCTCTCTGGTTTCTCAGGAACTCCCTCTCCTGGCAGGAAGTAGAACCAGCCCACCTCTACCAAGAGGGGATAAACAGAGTGATTAGACCTGTTCCTGTCAAACCTTGCTGGAACAAACAGACAGAAGCAGACAAAATAATACATAGCATAACAATATAAAGGAATATAAAACTATTTACCAAATTGTAGTATGCCTTGGTGCAGGATACTACAAAACTCTGTTAAGACAATGCATATCTAGCATCGCTCTGCTACCTTAGTAACAACATGACACTGTGAATCACTTGAAAATGGCTGCCTAGTTGGTCAACCACATAACTATTTGGCCATTTTCAGTTCCATGTTTCTCTCTCACCCTCCTCTGTTGAGTTTCTTTTCTCCGTCCTCCTCTAGACAAGTGAATTTACAGTGGGAAATCAATAACAAAGGACAGGAAGCTGAGGGAGCATATTATTTTACTAATCTGTCCTTTAATCCATCGGAGGTGAGTGAATACAGCAGGGCTTTCGTTCCCACACATTCCTGTTAGGCCTGTAAATCAATCAATATACAAAGATGGCTAATTAACAAGCGAGCTGCAGGAGCGGTGCATTAGTAATAAATTGTTCCCCATTATGTCACAGCATGCGCAGCGCTATCGATGCACCAGTCCATACAGATATATACAGTAGAGGTGAGAGTTTAGATTACCTCGGGTCCCCGAGGGACAGGGATAAGCAGCATTATCAAGTTGTCACACTGAGAAAGGACACCATTCTTCAACCCGAGCTTAGAAAGTCAATGACAATATCAGTATACTATCAAAACAAGCTGTTCTTTGACATAGAGAGGGATTTGATGTATTGTGCATTCAGAGGAAATGAAGACTTCAGCCAGGCTGACCTGATAGCAGGTTATACCAATGTAGAAAACACATATTATTCACTAAAATTAAGTATAGGTGAAAATTGACACTAAAACCATAGCAGCCGCTAATCCATCTATCTGTCAAGTGGAAGTTAGACAATAAATCAAATGGCTGGTTGCTATGGTTTTTGCCTATTAACTCTTTTAGCAGTTTTAAGGAATGTTTAAATAGTTATAGGGACTGGAACCCCCAACAATCATCTGACCTGCGGCAAGAGTTGAATCCCACTGTAGCGCCACCACAGGTGAAATAAAGCATTGCATAGATCTTATTAAAATCAGTAAAGTGCCAATGCAATGCATGGATTTGCTGGGTCCAATAATTGGCATTGCTATTCAAAAAGCCACAGGTTAAACAAATGTTGAGGGCTCATCCATATAAAAAAAAAATAAGAAACATGCCTGGAAGCAGAGAGTAGAGGAATCCCAACCTGAATTCAATTGTATCTACATCATCAGGGCATTGTTACAATTATATAATCAGGTACTGTCTGGGGCTATACCTGCATAGCACTGGGGGACTGGGACATGTAACTGTTCATGCAATTATCGTTAATTTCTAACGATAATTTGTTTTCCCTTAGTCCTAACAGCAGCACAGATGGGGTTAACCACCCCCCGTGGACTGGCAGGACCGGCGGAATGTTTAATGAGCCCAAGACTAATAACTCAATTTAACAATTAAGTATCTCCTTAAAAGGAGGAAGTCAACCCCCAGCCCACTGTGTTTATAGCAAGAAAAACTAGACTTACTAGGGTGGAAATTTAGTGCTGCTGTTAGGACTAAGGAAAACAAATTATCGTTAGAAATTAACGATTCCCTTACGTCCTACCAGCAGCACAGATGGGGAGATAGCAAGAAAAACCCCTAGGGAGGGCCTTTCCTGCCTGGCAGAACTAAGAAAAGTCTGCCCAAAGGCCGAAAACTCAGCTAGACTGGCATCTAGTCTATAATGGGAGATGAATGTCGATTCAGAGCTCCAGGAGGCAGCTTTGCAAATCATGTTGAGAGGCAGAAGACTCCTCTCGGCAAAGAAGTAGCCACAACTCTAGTAGAGTGGGCCTTCTTAATAGCCTCCTCAATCCACCGACTGATGGAAGGTTTGGATGCCTTACAGCCTTTAAACTTACCGGCAACAGGAATAGCAGATTCTCATTTTCCTGAACTCCTTGATCTATCCACATAGATCCGGAGACATCTCGAGACGTCCAGAGGATGTCTAGCAGGTTCCTAGGAGGAGGTGGTAGATGTAGACAGAACCGGGAGGAATATCACCTGGTTGATGTTCTGGAAGGAAGGAACTTTAGGCCTACAATACGGGAGGAATCTAAGAAGGTCCCGGTCATGTAAGAAAATGGTATAGGGCTCATGTGCTGAGAGAGCTTGAAGCTCAGAGACCCTCTGGCCAAAGTCACTGCAAGGAGAAACACAAACTTCCAAGTGACGAACTTGATGTCCACCTCCTCCAATGGTTCAAAGGGGGAGATGCTAACCCCTGAGAACTACTGAAAAACCCATTGAGGGGTCTCAGTACTGTAGGCTTTAAACTTTCAGCTCCTTTAAGGAACCGTTAGATCAGCGGTCCTGAGACAAAAACCTGTTTAAGGCAAGCTGAGATGGCTGGAAACTTGAACCTTCAGAGTAGAAGGGCAAGGCCTCTATCAGGGCCGTCTTGCAGGAACTGAAGGATAGCGGAGAGGGCGGATCTGCAGACGCCACCTCAGTTGAGGTACAACCGGATGAATATCCTCATAATACAAGAGTAGGCTCTCTTGGTAGAGTCCGCTCTAGAATGAGACAGCGTTCTCAGGACTGACTCTGAAAGCCCTTCTATACTGGGAAGGGACTGATCAACCTCCAGGCTGTCAGGTTGAATCTGTGCAGATCTGAGCAGAGGTGAGTGTCCCACGACACCAGGGTCTGCTGTGGGGAGCCTCAATATTGTCCTCGACTCAACTGGGTGAGCTAGGTAAACCAGGATCTCTTCGGCCAAAACAGTATGATGGCTATCACCGAGGCCTGATCTGACGGATTTTCATCAATACCCTCGGTATCATGGAAAAGGGAGGGAAGATGTAAGCCAGCCTGAACCTCCAGGATATTGACAGAGCGTCTAACGCCAGGGGTTGTCCTCCCTGTAAAGGAGCAGAACCCTCCACCTTGGCATTGAACCTTGTTGCCATGAGCCACCTCTGGCATACCCACTTAAGGACTATCTGCTTGATTCTCCGGATGCAAAGACTACTCCACCGACGGAAGACCGCGGCTCAGCCGCTATCATGTGAGGGAGCCTTGGATGTGGATCGCAGATAAGTGGGAAGGTACAACTCTGCCTAATCCAGAATCACCCCGATCTCTGACAGGAGGGGAAGTGATCTCGTGCCTCCCTGCTGGTTGATGTAAAGTACCGCAGTCACACTGTCTGACTGGACTTCACCTCTTTGCCCCAGATCTGAGGGGCGAAGTGAAGGAGAGCTAGCCGGATAGCTTGAATCTCGCAGAGATTGGATGAAGAAGCCACTCCATGGAAACCAGGTCCCATGAACTGGAGAGTCGTCTAGGTGAGCGTCCCAGCCTACTTAGGACGCATCCAGTAGTCAATATGACCCAGATTGGCTGGGTCATGGACTTCCGTCTAAAAGATGGCACCACCATCTGAGGGAATACAGAGTTTGCCAAGTCAGGGAGCACAGGGAGTTTAGCCCAGCAGGGCTGCCACTCCATTAGGAAAGGACCTCCGACTGTAGAGGGCGGAGATGCCATAGAGCCCAAGGGACTGCTTCGCAGACGCTGACATGAGCCCCAACCTCTTCCATGAGAGTCCGGATTGAGAACTCGCGGAAAGGAACTTGCCGTGTTCTGAACCCAGAATCTTCTTTCTGAGTCAACTGAGCGACCTTCCAGTGGAGTCGACATATCTTACTGAAGTCGACGGGCTGCCACGCTCACTTCTACCAGCTGATGATCCAACGTAGGTGGAACAGAAAGGAGATTGTTACCTGAAGAAGTTGGTTAGGACCGCTAGAGCAGAGCTTTCAAGCCAGTCGTCCAGATAAGGAATGATGGTCAGTGCTTGAAGCCTCAAAGCCGCCACCACAGAACCACCACCTTGGTAAAAGTGTGAGGGCAGAAGAAATGCCAAAGGAAGGGCAACAAACAGAAGATGCCTGACGACACCGGACACCTGGACCGTGATCCTGATATACTTCCTGGAACCAGGATGGATCGGATGTGCAGGTATGCATTCTTGAGGTCCAGGGTTACATCACGCTCCAGGATTGACGACGTGCAACAACTGACCTGATGGTTTCTACACGAAACTTCACCTTCCCTTATAAATCGATTGAAATATCTCAGATCGAGTAATCATCCGGAGATCTCCTGAAGCCTTGAGAACCAGAAAAACTGGTGAATAGATCCCTAGACCCGTTTCTCCTGCCGGAACCTCCTCCAGAGCCCCTTTGCAAATGTAGTCCTGAATGTAGGCCTCTAGGATCGCTTCCTTGGCAGCTTGATCTTGACAAACCTGTCCAGAGGTTGACTAAATAACCGTTGGAAATGATATTCAGGGACCCAGGGATCCTGACCATTCTTCTCAGAAGTGGGAGAGACGACTCCTGACAAACTTAGGAATGGGGGAAGCTTATTGGCAGGACGGCAGAGTGAATGGAATTAACCAAGAGCCTCAAAGAGGCCCGTAGTCAGGAGGTGGATTTTCCATCTTTGGCTCCTCCACGAGAGCACCTCAAACCCTTCGCTGTGCTCTCCAGTCACTACAAGAGCTTGTTTGCTGGCCAGACCTGCCACCACAGTCTTGTCTGCCCTGCCCTCGAAAGTGACTGCTGGGGAAGGCTCTCTGAAAAGCCCTCCTGATCTTCACTTGGTCTCCACATGAGACGCCAGACCTGCTGCTTAGCTTCAAGAGCAAGGATCTGTGTTGGCCTCGCTCTCAGGGACTTGTTCTGCTAGCAGGTAAGCTCCATCGCTAGCTTCAACTGGAGCTAAGTGCGGCATCGCACTAGAAGGTCTTGAAAGCAGACAGTATGTTGTCCTGGAAAAACCTCTGGTTCACATCAACTTGATCCAGAGCGAGACCGGAGGAACAGAGACTTCAAAAGCCGCTATGGCTGTGGAAGCGGAAGCCACAGCTGCCGTAACACCCCATCTTAGTGTGCACTCTGCAGGGGTCCTGCAGCTAGACCCATCGTCTGCAGGAACCAGAGTGCGCTGGACAACTTGGCAATAGCCATGTCCACCTTGGAGAATGGATCCCCACGAATCCACCAAGGGTTAAGCCATCGGGAACATGGATTTAACTTCTGTTAAAACCGGACCTTTTCCAGGTTTTTTCCACTCTATATCATGATAGAGAGAGGGTCTCATCCGCTCTAAGACACGCTGTGCCCGAGTAGCGGAACGGGAGGCTCTCACGGTCAACATCATGGTCCCTGACTTGATGGACTTGAGCAACTTTTGTGTCTTTCCAGGGAAAAAACACAACGTCAGCTTCTCTCCTCCGAGGAGAAAGAAACTAAGGAGGTCTCTCTACCGGGAGAGAGGTCTCCATAGGAAGCCTTTCCATCCAGCAGGCCTATGACTCCTCTAATAAAGGCATTGATACATATCCTGCAACGTAGGTTCACTAGAGGTCAGAACCCTCTAACGGCAGCTGTAACATCTGTAAGTTAAGTCAACAGCCCAGGGATTCCAAACCGGTCTCCCATGCTGGTATTAGCCCAGCCTTAAGCTGTTTAGCTTCTGCGATCTTACAAGTGCAGGTATGATCAGCTTACAATAACCGTTGACTGCTGCAAGGTAGCAGGATAGATACTTCCTCTTGGAATCCACTTTCCTGCCTTCCGAATCCCACGGAGAAGACATCACTGCGTGGAAAAAAGGGACAAATAAACATTTGTAAACCACAAGTGGAACAACACCAATTTTAGGACTTTGGGAGCTAGCACACAGCCTCCCAAAATAGGGGAAGGGAGGATAGCCAATCCACCCTTCCCCAGTAAATCCTCCACAGGAAGAAGCATAAAAAACGGAAAAAATCGTGCCCGTGAAAAAACACGGCCGGATTACCCGGAGGTGACGCAAAGGAGAGCCCCAGCGTCACCACCGGAAGATGGCGGCGCACAGGGACTGAGAATCCTGGACCGAGGACGCCGCCAAAATACTCTCAGCCAGGCGCAACTGCGCGGGGCCGGCAGCAGATAAGCTGCCGGCCAAACTGACAAGGTACCTAGGAAAAGGCAACGCCGTTACTCAAACGAAAAGAAGGCTCCGCACTTTCATAAGAAAGGGGGAACAAACCGCCTAGTCCACCTGTCCGGAGGACAGAAAAAAACACAGTGGGCTGGGGGTTGACTTCCTCCTTTTAAGGAGATACTTAATTGTTAAATTGAGTTATTAGTCTTGGGCTCATTAAACATTCCGCCGGTCCTGCCAGTCCACGGGGGGTGGTTAACCCCATCTGTGCTGCTGGTAGGACGTAAGGGAATTACATATTTCAGTAGACATAGTGGCCATTATTATTTACTTCACATGGCAGAGTAGCCATTCATATTTATTCTGGGGGCACAAAATCCATTAATAATATAATAATAAAATAATGATTTCAGGGGGCATGGTGGCCATTATTATTTATTCCAGGGGGCACAAAGGAGGTTATTCACTTCAGGAGGCAGAATGACCAGTACTACTTATTTCAGGGGGCACAGTGATCATTATTACTTATTTCAGGGGGCACAGTGGCAGTTATTATTCACCTCAGGCGGTACGGTACCCATTATTATTTATTTTAGGGGACACATCAGGCATTATTTAGTTTGTAGGCTCACAGTACTCATGATTATTTATTATAAACTGAACATTATTATTTATTACAGGGATTACAGAATTTGACATTAATATTTAGGGGAACAGTATGAAGCTGTTGTTTTCAGGATGTACAGTGTGTCACAGTTTTATTTAACAATATGTGGCAGTATTCGGATTTAGTATAGAGGGTTATGATATAAAGACATCTGGGCTGAAAACTCTGCATAGTGAAGATATAGCTGGAAGAAGTCATCATTGCAGACTGGGTCTAATAGAGAATAAAATGAAAGAGTAACTTAAACCGAATAATACCAAATTATACTTCAGTAAAAAGCTTCAGAACACTTAGGGTGTCATTTATCAAACGAGTGTAAAGCAGAACTGGTTTAGTTGCCCATAGCAACAAGTTTGATAAATGGCTCCCTTAATCTTTTATCAGCCTGATGAAAATAAAAGCTATGTTTCATTAAGGTAGATAGTTCTGTCAATGACCTAAGGCACTTGTATGTTTTATTCTACAGAAGGTGTCACTTGCAAGTTATTAAGGGTTGCCAACCGTCCAGAAAATTCTGGATAGTCGTAAAAATGGTAAGCGGAACGTCATCCTTTTTATAATACATGACATACCCTTACATTACATTAAAGAACAGCCCTGCTGTGGGGTACTGCATAAACTGACCTGTTGTGTATTTAAAATCCACACCAAATGTCAATTTCTGCCTGATAATTTC
>JAKVIS010006413.1:0-10247 GCA_033119425.1 Bufotes viridis
ATCCGCTTTGTGTTCGCGTCTATTGTTCGTGGTTCCCCTTCAGCAAAAAGATGTCCTACTTTTTTACAATGACAGAGGATAGGCATTTATTAGCGTTGAAATTCTGTGGAAAAAAACGGATCCTTCAAAAAAAGGATGCCGCATCAGTTTTTTTGCGGACACACAATTTACGGGCGCATAAAACAACTGAACTATTGTTATGAATGAGAGGAGCTCTTTTGATTTTTAGCAATTTGAAAATCCAGATGTCACTAATAGAAAATAATTAATTCATCTATAACATAACCATTAACTTTACACCTAAATAACACTAGACTGTAATGAATTATTCCTAAATAAACAACTACCTATGTATAATTCAATTAGGATGTAAATAGTAATTCACATCCATAGTACATCTTGAGGTTTTCATAACGGTGTGGTTAAAAAGGCTATTAAAATACAGTGTGGATAGGCAATCGGAGCAGCAGAACAATCATAGAGGGGAGCCAGACCTCTTGGAAGACTGTAAAGAGTGCTGAGATAGTACCTTTTTTGTTACCCTTGCCAGGCGTGGAAACTGTAAGTTTGGGACTTTAGGTTCTCCAATATGTGTGGGCTGAATAAAGATTATTTGTAAAGCTTTGACTTTTATGCTTATTGTTGCTTGCTCCAAAAAGTAAAGTAGTCTGTGGTGAAGGGCCCGAGACTTACATGTGTGCGTGTGTGTGTGTGTGTGTGAACAGTGAATGAGTGAAAACAGCCACAGCACATATTTACCCCTCCTTGTGGGGGGTGGTCATTAGTTCCTCCTCCTCGTCGCCCCACTCCTGAGACACTTGGGGGCTGAAGCGGGTAGGGGTGAAGGTCCACCCTTATGTTCCTCCATCGACACACCCTCCTTTGGGGGCTAGGGTTGGTGTAGCTGCCCTGAGGGAGAGAAAAGAAAACCAGGGAGGGTTATGAAAGCTCAGTCTAGTATAATGGAGAATAAAGAACCAGTACAAGGGGAGGTAGAGTGGGGAGATAAATGAAATGAAAGAAAATTTTCCTCACAAACTTACAAAAGGCCAAAATCAGGAGGAACAGCCGGCACTGGGGAAACACCCAGGAAAAAGAAAAAGAAGTATAGAGGGAAGCGAGGCGGTAAACGACATACAAAGTCCAAATGCGAAGAAAGGGAGAGCGAACCTGAGGTATCTATAATCTAAGCACTCACATATTATCCCCTCAGGAGAAGGCAATTTTGAGTAAAGGTCTAAAATATGCCCTCACGTTTAGAGGTAACAGCTTTGAGACATATCTAGATGTACACAGATATATACGTAAACTAAACATTTCAAAGTATTTAGTAAAAATCCTATATTAACAAATGAGAAAATGAGTGGGTACACACCCACTTGCGAAATAAATCTACATTTTATCCGGTCCATGCGGACAATGAATGCATTGAAGCCTTTAAGAAAGGAGTTTTACGTGATTTGAAAAATATAAAGTATTCACACAAGAACAACAATCTAACGAAAAAGAAAGAGAAGCTCTAAAGGGTCTGGAAAAAAATACAGAAATTATTATAAAACCGGCTGATAAGGGGGGTGGGATAGTGGTACTGAATAAGGATGACTACCATAGAGAAATGAAACGAATTCTGAGCGATCAGACTACGTACAAATTGTTAAGATCCAATCCAGTACATCAATATAAAAATGATCTTAAAAAATTGCTGGATAAGGGTTTGTTACAGGGGATCTTGAACAAAAAGAGTTTCAATATTTAAATAATATGTACCCTAAGACCCCAATTATATATTATTTACCCAAGGTACACAAGAATCCCACATGCCCCCTGGGAGGCCTATTGTTTCTGGACTGGATTCAATAACCAGCAGAATTTCGGAATATGTAGATTTATTTTTGCAGAAATATGTCCCGACGGTACCATCATATCTTAAGGATACCGGGCATGTTCTTAGTATTTTGAATAATTTAGAACATCTACCAGCTGATACCATTTTATTTACGCTCGATGTAACATCTCTATATACTATTATACCCAATCAAATAGGAAGAGAGGCTGTTGAATATTTCCTGAATCAAGATAGTACACTAAGTGATGAACATAAGACCTTTATTGTTGAATGTATTGAATATTGCCTCCATCACAATTATTTTTGGTACAACAATGATTACTACCTCCAAGTCTCCGGAGTTTCCATGGGTGCGAAATTCGCACCAAGTTTTGCCAATCTTTTATGGCATATTGGGAAAAGACTAATATTACACCACTTCTGGGCAAAGAGAGCATGCATGGCTCCCTGAGACTTTGGAGGCGTTTCATAGATGATTGTGTAGGAATATGGAGGGGAACGGAAGAGGATTTGAACAAATTTATAGGTGTGCTCAATGAGAATGTGTGGAATATAAAACTGACTGGAGAAATAAGTAAAACTAGTATTCACTTCCTAGATCTTGCAATTGAGGTGGATGAGGGGAAGATAGTCACAAAGACTTTCTTCAAGCCCACAGATAGAAATGGATATATTGATAGGTCCAGCTGCCACTATGATCCATGGCTGTGCAATATTCCAGCAAGCCAGCTACAGCGCATTAGAAGAAATTGCACCAAGGATAGCGACTATGAAGAACAAAGTAGTATTATAGTGAAGAGATTTGTAGAAAAAGGCTATGAAGAGGAGATCCTTTTGGAACAAAAAATACTATAAAACATAAAAAGCAAGAAACATTAATAGAACAAAAAGATGAACAGAAAGAGAAAGGAGTGACAGAAAACAAAAAAGCAGATAGTAATAAGTACAGATTTGCCTTTAATACCACGTTTTCAATTCAGTGCCCTGCGATTAAACAAATCATAAAAAGAATTGGAATACTTTGAAGGGCGATAACGTCATTGGGGTAGTTTTACCAGACAAACCGTCTTTTATTTTCAAGCGTGCACCCACGTTGCGGGATCATATAGTCCATGGATGTAACAACCTTCACCCCTGTAAAGTGGAAACCAATGTCTTCTCATGGTGTGGCTTCTGTCCGGGTTGTAAAAATAGAACCCGGGACGAGAAGAAAATCCACAAATTAAATGAGGTTCAATCCCAAATATCAAAAAATTCATATAAAATAAAAGGGAATTTATCTTGCTAAACAGAGGGGTGATTTATTTATTAGAGTGCCCCTGCAAGATTCAATATATTGGAAGAACCTTACGAAGCTTAAAACACGCATAGGAGAACATATACGTAATATCAGAAAGGGGTTGGAAACTCATGGAGTCTCGGCACATTTTAAAAAATTTCATCAGAAAGACCCTAAGGGGTTAAAATTTTGTGCTGTGGAAAAAGTGATTAAACACTGGCGAGGCGGGATCCCGGCCAAACAGATAAATAAAAGAGAAGCCGAGTGGATTCATAAGATTGATACTTTATATCCACAAGGTATGAACATTGAATGGGATATAAAGGCTGTCTGTATGATATGAAAGTTTTCTACACCTTTTATATTTTTATCATGCTTTGAATTTTAGTGGTTTTAAAAAAAATTTTGTAACAGTGACGTGATTTCTAGCTCACATCCGGAATAGGAGGGATTTTAGCATGTTTGCTATGGATTAGCGTCAGCCCCTGACGAAGCTCACGCGAAACCTAGGTCGGGTTGAAACTGTGTATTTTACGTGCAATTGTGACAAGATACGAATCTTGTAAGTATAATAAAGAGCGCTTGTTTCTTTGTATCAAGTGGTGCTGCACTATGCTTTGTTCCATTTCCCTGAAGGTGGCCGATTAGTGTGAAGATCCTGTTCAGTTGTTGCGGCAAGGTGGACGGGCTAAGGCTCTGCCAGTCTACTTTACACGCTGCACGCTGCTGCTGCTGCTGTCCAGGTCTGGGAGGGGGCCCATTCCTGAGAGGATATTCCTGCTGCACCATTATACCTGCTGCTCTGCCAGTCAACTATACTACACGCTGTCCTGCTGCTGTCCAGGTCTGGGAGGGGGCCCATTCCTGAGAGGATATTCCTGCTGCACCATTATACCTGCTGCTCTGCCAGTCAACTATACTACACGCTGCTGCCTTGCTGTCCAGGTCTGGGAGGGCCCATTCCTGAGAGGATATTCCTGCTGCACCATTATACCTGCTGCTCTGCCAGTCGACTATGGCCACACGCTGTTGCTGCTGTCCAGGTCTGAGGGGGCCCATTCCTGAGAGGATATTCCTGCTGCTCTACAGTCAACTATACTCGTTGTTGTTGCTGTCCAGGTCTGGGAGGGGGCCCATTCCTGAGGAGGATATTCCTACTGCACCATTATACCTGCTGCCCTGCCAGTCGACTATACTGCAGCTGCTGCTGCTGCTGTCCAGGTCTGGGAGGGGCCCATTCCTGGAGAGGGATATTCCTGCTGCACCATTATACCTGCCTGCTGCTCTGCCAGTCGACTATACTGCAGCTGCTGCTGCTGCTGTCCAGGTCTGGGAGGGGGCCCATTCCTGAAAGGAATATTCCTGCTGCCATTATACCAGCTGCTCCTTGATCGGCTATACTACACGCTGCTGCTTGCTGTCAGGTCAGGGGAGGGGACATTCACAGAGGAGGATATTCCTGCTGCACCATTATACCCGCTGCTCTGCCAGTCGACTATACTCACACGCTGCTGCTGCTGCCGTCCAGGTCTGGGAGGGGGCCCACCTAGAGAGGATATTCCTGCTTTTCGCGGCACCATTATACCTGCTGCTCTGCCAGTCGACCATACTACATCGCTGTTGCTGCTGCTGCTGCTGTCCAGGTCTGGGAGGGCCCATTCCTGAGAGTGATATTCCTGCTGCACCATTATGCCTGCTGCTCTGCTGATCGAGCTATACCACAAACGCTTGCTGCTGTCCGGGTCTGGGAGGGGGCCCATTCCTGAGAGAGGATATTCCTGCTGCACCCATTATACCTGCTGCTCTGCCAGTCGACTGGCGTACCACACGCCAGCCAAGCAATGCTGCTGCTGTCCAGGTCTGGGGAGGGGGCCCATTCCTGAGGAGGATATTCCTGCCGCACCATTGTACCTGCTGCCCTGCCAGTCGACTACACACTGACTGCTAGCAGTGCTGCTGTCCAGGTCTGGGAGGGCCCATTCCTGAGAGGATATTCCTGCTGCACCATTATACCTGCTGCTCTGCCAGTCGACTATACTACACGCTGCTGCTGCTGCTGTCCAGGTCTGGGAGGGGCCCATTCTGAGAGGATATTCCTGCTGCACCATTATACCTGCTGCTCTGCCAGTCGACTATACTACACGCTGCTGCTGCTGTCCAGGTCTGGGGAGGGCCCATTCCTGAGAGGATATTCCTGCTGCACCATTATACCTGCTGCTCTGCCAGTCGACTATACTACGCTGCTGCTGCTGCTGTCCAGGTCTGGGAGGGGCCCATTCCTGAGAGGATATTCCTGCTGCACCATTATACCTGCTGCTCTGCCAGTCGACTATACTACACGCTGCTGCTGCTGCTGTCCAGGTCTGGGAGGGCCCATTCCTGAGAGGATATTCCTGCTGCACCATTATACCTGCTGCTCTGCCAGTCGACTATACTACACTGCTGCTGCTGCTGCTGTCCAGGTCTGGGAGGGGCCCATTCCTGAGAGGATATTCCTGCTGCACCATTATACCTGCTGCTCTGCCAGTCGACTATACTACACGCTGCTGCTGCTGCTGTCCAGGTCTGGGAGGGCCCATTCCTGAGAGGATATTCCTGCTGCACCATTATACCTGCTGCTCTGCCAGTCGACTATACTACACGCTGCTGCTGCTGCTGCTGTCCAGGTCTGGGAGGGCCCATTCCTGAGAGGATATTCCTGCTGCACCATTATACCTGCTGCTCTGCCAGTCGACTATACTACACGCTGCTGCTGCTGCTGTCCAGGTCTGGGAGGGGCCCATTCCTGAGAGGATATTCCTGCTGCACCATTATACCTGCTGCTCTGCCAGTCGACTATACTACACGCTGCTGCTGCTGCTGTCCAGGTCTGGGAGGGGCCCATTCCTGAGAGGATATTCCTGCTGCACCATTATACCTGCTGCTCTGCCAGTCGACTATACTACAGCTGCTGCTGCTGCTGTCCAGGTCTGGGAGGGGCCCATTCCTGAGAGGATATTCCTGCTGCACCATTATACCTGCTGCTCTGCCAGTCGACTATACTACACGCTGCTGCTGCTGCTGTCCAGGTCTGGGAGGGCCCATTCCTGAGAGGATATTCCTGCTGCACCATTATACCTGCTGCTCTGCCAGTCGACTATACTACACGCTGCTGCTGCTGCTGTCCAGGTCTGGGAGGGGCCCATTCCTGAGAGGATATTCCTGCTGCACCATTATACCTGCTGCTCTGCCAGTCGACTATACTACACGCTGCTGCTGCTGTCCAGGTCTGGGAGGGGGCCCATTCCTGAGAGGATATTCCTGCTGCACCATTATACCTGCTGCTCTGCCAGTCGACTATACTACACGCTGCTGCTGCTGCTGTCCAGGTCTGGGAGGGGCCCATTCCTGAGAGGATATTCCTGCTGCACCATTATACCTGCTGCTCTGCCAGTCGACTATACTACACGCTGCTGCTGCTGTCCAGGTCTGGGAGGGGCCCATTCCTGAGAGGATATTCCTGCTGCACCATTATACCTGCTGCTCTGCCAGTCGACTATACTACACGCTGCTGCTGCTGCTGTCCAGGTCTGGGAGGGGGCCCATTCCTGAGAGGATATTCCTGCTGCACCATTATACCTGCTGCTCTGCCAGTCGACTATACTACACTGCTGCTGCTGCTGTCCAGGTCTGGGAGGGGGCCCATTCCTGAGAGGATATTCCTGCTGCACCATTATACCTGCTGCTCTGCCAGTCGACTATACTACACGCTGCTGCTGCTGTCCAGGTCTGGGAGGGGGCCCATTCCTGAGAGGATATTCCTGCTGCACCATTATACCTGCTGCTCTGCCAGTCGACTATACTACACGCTGCTGCTGCTGCTGTCCAGGTCTGGGAGGGGCCCATTCCTGAGAGGATATTCCTGCTGCACCATTATACCTGCTGCTCTGCCAGTCGACTATACTACACGCTGCTGCTGCTGTCCAGGTCTGGGAGGGGCCCATTCCTGAGAGGATATTCCTGCTGCACCATTATACCTGCTGCTCTGCCAGTCGACTATACTACACGCTGCTGCTGCTGTCCAGGTCTGGGAGGGGCCCATTCCTGAGAGGATATTCCTGCTGCACCATTATACCTGCTGCTCTGCCAGTCGACTATACTACACGCTGCTGCTGCTGCTGTCCAGGTCTGGGAGGGCCCATTCCTGAGAGGATATTCCTGCTGCACCATTATACCTGCTGCTCTGCCAGTCGACTATACTACACGCTGCTGCTGCTGCTGTCCAGGTCTGGGAGGGGCCCATTCCTGAGAGGATATTCCTGCTGCACCATTATACCTGCTGCTCTGCCAGTCGACTATACTACGCTGCTGCTGCTGTCCAGGTCTGGGAGGGCCCATTCCTGAGAGGATATTCCTGCTGCACCATTATACCTGCTGCTCTGCCAGTCGACTATACTACGCTGCTGCTGCTGCTGTCCAGGTCTGGGAGGGCCCATTCCTGAGAGGATATTCCTGCTGCACCATTATACCTGCTGCTCTGCCAGTCGACTATACTACGCTGCTGCTGCTGCTGTCCAGGTCTGGGAGGGGCCCATTCCTGAGAGGATATTCCTGCTGCACCATTATACCTGCTGCTCTGCCGGTCGACTATACTACCACGCTGCTGCTGCTGTCCAGGATCTGGGAGGGGCCCATTCCTGAGAGATATTCCTGCTGCAACCATTATACCTGCCGCTCTGCCAGTCGACCCCATACTACACGCTGCTGCTGCTGCTGTCCCAGGTCTGGGAGGGCCCATTCCTGAGAGAGATGTTCACCAACGCTCAGCTCTGCCATGGTGTATCAGCCGCACGCTGCTGCTGCTGCTGTCCAGGTCTGGGAGGGCCCATTCCTGAGAGGATATTCCTGCTGCACCATTATACCTGCTGCTCTGCCAGTCGAGCTATACTGCACGCTGCTGCTGCTGCTGTCCAGGTCTGGGAGGGCCCATTCCTGAGAGGATATTCCTGCTGCACCATTATACCTGCTGCTCTGCCAGTCGACTATACTACGCGCTGCTGTCGCTGTCCAGGTCTGGGAGGGGCCCATTCCTGAGAGGATATTCCTGCTGCACCATTATACCTGCTGCTCTGCCAGTCGACTATACTGCACGCTGCTGCTGCTGCTGTCCAGGTCTGGGAGGGCCCATTCCTGAGAGGATATTCCTGCTGCACCATTATACCTGCTGCTCTGCCAGTCGACCTATACTGCGCTGCTGCTGCTGCTGTCCAGAGTCTGGGAGAGGCCCATTCCTGAGAGGATATTCCTGCTGCACCATTATACCTGCTGCTCTGCCAGTCGACTATACTACACTGCTGCTGCTGCTGTCCAGGTCTGGGAGGGGCCCATTCCTGAGAGGGATATTCCTGCTGCACCATTATACCTGCTGCTCTGCCAGTCGACTATACTACACGCTGCTGCTGCTGCTGTCCAGGTCTGGGAGGGCCCATTCCTGAGAGGATATTCCTGCTGCACCATTATACCTGCTGCTCTGCCAGTCGACTATACTACACGCTGCTGCTGCTGTCCAGGTCTGGGAGGGGCCCATTCCTGAGAGGATATTCCTGCTGCACCATTATACCTGCTGCTCTGCCAGTCGACTATACTCAGCGCTGCTGCTGCTGTCCAGAGTCTGGGAGGGCCCATTCCTGAGAGGATATTCCTGCTGCACCATTATACCTGCTGCTCTGCCAGTGGAGCTATACCACACGCTGCTGCTGCTGCTGTCCAGGTCTGGGAGGGCCCATTCCTGAGAGGATATTCCTGCTGCACCATTATACCTGCTGCTCTGCCAGTCGACTATACTACCGCTGCTGCTGCTGCTGTCCAGGTCTGGGAGGGCCCATTCCTGAGAGGATATTCCTGCTGCACCATTATACCTGCTGCTCTGCCAGTCAGACTATACTACGCTGCTGCTGCTGTCCAGGTCTGGGAGGGCCCCATTCCTGAGAGGATATTCCTGCTGCACCATTATACCACGCTGCTCTGCCAGTCAGACTGTACTACTGCACTATTGCTGCTGCTGCTGTCCAGGTCTGGGAGGAGGCCCATTCCTGAGAGGATATTCCTGCTGCACCATTATACCTGCTGCTCTGCCAGTCGACTATACTACACGCTGCTGCTGCTGTCCAGGTCTGGGAGGGGCCCATTCCTGAGAGGATATTCCTGCTGCACCATTATACCTGCTGCTCTGCCAGTCGACTATACTACACGCTGCTGCTGCTGCTGTCCAGGTCTGGGAGGGGGCCCATTCCTGAGAGGATATTCCTGCTGCACCATTATACCTGCTGCTCTGCCAGTCGACTATACTACGCTGCTGCTGCTGTCCAGGTCTGGGAGGGCCCATTCCTGAGAGGATATTCCTGCTGCACCATTATACCTGCTGCTCTGCCAGTCGACTATACTACACGCTGCTGCTGCTGCTGTCCAGGTCTGGGAGGGCCCATTCCTGAGAGGATATTCCTGCTGCACCATTATACCTGCTGCTCTGCCAGTCGACTATACTACACGCTGCTGTCTGCTGCTGTCCAGGTCTGGGAGGGGGCCCATTCCTGAGAGGATATTCCTGCTGCACCATTATACCTGCTGCTCTGCCAGTCGACTATACTACACGCTGCTGTCTGCTGTCCAGGTCTGGGAGGGGGCCCATTCCTGAGAGGGATATTCCTGCTGCACCATTATACCTGCTGCTCTGCCATGATCGACCCCCATACACGCTGCTGCTGCTGCTGCTGTCCAGGTCTGGGAGGGGGGCCCATTCCTGAGAGGATATTCCTGCTGCACCATTATACCTGCTGCTCTGCCAGTCGACTATACTACACGCTGCTTGCTGCTGTCCAGGTCTGGGAGGGGGGCCCATTCCTGAGAGGATATTCCTGCTGCACCATTATTACCTGCTGCTCTGCCAGTCGACTATACCACATGCGCTGTGCTGCTGCTGTCCAGGTCTGGGAGGGCCCATTCCTGAGAGGGGATATTCCTGCTGCACCATTATACCTGCTGCTCTGCCAAGTCGACTATACTACACGCTGCTGCTGCTGCTGTGTCCGAGTCTGGGGAGGGGCCCCATTCTGAGAGGGGATATTCCTGCTGCACCATTATACC
>JAKVIS010006414.1:0-10449 GCA_033119425.1 Bufotes viridis
ACGTGTTATGATACTAATGTAACGGCTATAGCAATTAGTAATGCACAAAATTAGCCCAGGAGGGGGTACTTTCCCATTGAAAAGACAGTGGTGTATGGCGGCTTATTTTTCAGGCAATGCTCCATGGGGGGGAAAAGAATATGCAAATTAATTCATACCAGTCAAACCAGTGCAACCTACCTGTAGGCAGCTGTTTCTGAGGTTCTGGTCCATGATCATTAGAGGATATTACTGGTTAGCTGGATGAGATGCCTTAAAGGGGTTGTTTCACTTCCGTGATCCTGATCAGTCTTCGAAATGCTTTGAGGTTACTATGGCAGCCAGAACGCTATTAAAGTCCTGGTTGCCATAGTAGTAGTGGGGAGCGGAGGAGCAGTATACTTAGTCCGGGCGGCTCCCGGGGCGCTCCAGAGTGACGTCAGGGTGCCCCACGCGCATGGATCACGTGATCGCATGGATCACGTGATCCATGCGCATGGGGCGCTCTGACGTCATTCTGAGAGCCCCGAGCCGCACAGACTGTAAGTATACGGCTCCCCCGCTCCCCACTGCTACTATGGCAACCAGGACTTTAATAGCGTTCTGGCTGCCATAGTAACCTCAAAGCATTTCGAAGACTGATCAGGATCCTGATCAGTCTTCTAATGCTTTCAGGCGACTTGCGTTCTGATGGATCCGGCGGGACGGAAGTGCCTGCCGGACCCTCAGAACGCAAGTGTGAAAGAGGCCTCAATTAGATTAATTCACCCTTAAAAAAATAAATAATTTATCAAATTTTTTTTCTGTACCAGCGCAGCCTATATACTCTTCAGTCCTTGCCACCCACGCCATTATTTCTGAGAGACGGAAGAGCCTGCAATAAATGTGCTGATAGAGTGCATGAGATCATTGTGGTAGCCCGGCAATAACTATAGCCGGGCTCCCATTTGTAACGGCCAGATGGGAGAGAACTCCGATGCTGGCCAGGTAACTGCCTAAATGCCACAGTCAATAACGTCAGTGGCATCTAGGCAGAGGCTTCCTATCACCATCGGCCTTGTTAAGATAATCACGAGGCACCAATGCACTGCCATGGCAGCCAGAGACCTAAGAAAGGCCCCCAGGGCTTCCACGACTGTGTCTGTTAGGCCTCTTTCACACGGGTGTCGCGTGTGAGGGCCGGACAAGATGCGGGTGCGTTGCGGGAAAATGCACGATTCTTCAGCGCGAGTGCAAAGCGTTTTAATGCGTTTTGCACACGCGTGAGAAAAATCGGTATGTTTGGTACCCAGACCCGAACCTGGACTTCTTCACAGAAGTTCGGGTTTGGGTTGAGTATTCTGTAGATTTTATTATTTTCCCTTATAACATTGTTATAAGGGAAAATAATAGCATTCTTAATACAGGATGCCAAGTAAAATAGTGATGGAGAGGTTAAAAATAGATAAATAAATAAACTCACCTCATCCACTTGATCGCGCAGCCCGACTCGTCTTCTTTGAGGACCTGGAAGGAAAAGGACCTTTGGTGACATCATCAAGCTCACCACGTGGTGAGCGCGGTGACGTCCACGCAGGTCCTGCTGAATGAAGATGGAAGATCCTTCTATCTTCATTCAGCAGGACCTGCGCAGACGTCACCACGTGGTGAGCTTGATGATGTCACCAAAGGTCCTTTTCCTTCCAGGTCCTCGAAGAAGAAGAAAGAAGACGAGCCGGGCTGCGCGATCAAGTGGATGAGGTGAGTTTATTTTATTTATTTTTTAACCCCTACATCACTATTTTACTTCGCATTCTGTATTAAGAATGCTATTATTTTCCCTTATAACTATGTTATAAGGGAAAATAAAGATCGGGTCCCCATCCTGATCATCTCCTAGCAATCATGCGTAAATATCGCACTGCATCCGCACCTGCTTGCGGATGCTTGCGATTTTCACGCAGCCCCGTTCACTTCTTTGGGCCTGCGTTGCGTGAAAAACGCACAACATAGAGCATGCTGCGATTTTCACGCAACGCACAAGTGATGCGTGAAAATCACCGCTCATGTGCATAGCCCCATAGAAGTAAATGGGTCCGGATTCAGTGCGGGTGCAATGCGTGATTATACAGGTGCTGTATAAAAGCCATGCTTCGTAATGAGGGTAAAAACAAAATAATAATTAAAGGTTATAAAGTGTATTTATATAAACTAAAATTAGTAAATAAAACAATATTATCCATTAAAAAAGTGGTTTTATTTTGTAAAAGTGGTTAAAAAAAACACATCTATAGTACCACTCTGTGTCCGTCACAAGCTGTATAATAAAGATAACGTTATTTACATTGCCCCATGAACAACATAAAAAGATGAAAAAAGCAAAAGTTTACGGAATTGTAAAAGTAATGCCATAATAGTGTGAACAGAGCCTTCCATTCTTTTTGTTTTCTAACATTGGGGAATGACAATGTGATGCAAGTGAACCTCGTGGCACTCTGCTTTCCTTTCCTGGGAGTCAGGTTCCCACCCCAGACGTATATATAAATGAGAAACTCCCGGAATATGGATGTGACATCAGCGCTACCGCTCACAAAGAGGAAATACCAGTTCCGTGGAATTGACTCAGCACCTCGGTGTCTATCTAGTAAAGCCTGTATTGTACTGGCAGATAATTGCTAAAGAGCGTTTGAATGAACGCTCATTAGCGATCATCTGGCAGTGTAATACTGCCGCCAATTGCCTGAGGAACGAGCAACAGGAAATCTTTTGACATGTTAAAATTATCGTTTTCAGGCGGCAGATGGTGCTGTCGAATAACGATCTGCTGCCAGCAAACCACTATACAGCATGGGGAGGAGCGACGGCATAGCGGTCACTCCTCCTTATACTGAGGAGGAGATCACTGCATGTAATAGCTGCCGTCTCCTCCGCTAGCGAGCAGGCGATCGCCAGGAGGGAACGCTTCTCACCCGACAATCGTCAGCCACATCGGGCTGTGTAATATAGCCTTAACTTCCATAATTAAGTGATGTAGTTGTCAAAGGTGTGGCTGCTCCGATGTGTCAAGCATTTGCCTCTTTAAGGGACACATCTTCAAAAAATGTTTGACATATAAACAGCCTATATGTGGAAATTCTGTATTTATATGAAAAAAATCAGGTTTATGGTTATCTGGATATAACTATTTTGATGTCACTCCATGGATTCTAAGTCGTGTCCTGGCTCTTTAACTTTATATTTCTTTTGGACTTGTAGCACGGCAGAAAGTATCACTTAAAGGTTATAGACCCCTTGTTTATGGTATTTTATTCATTTTGGGCTAAAAAATAATTTCTTTTTAAAAATTTCAGCCATTTCTGAGTTGCAGGGTTAGAAATCAGTCTGTTTACAAGTTGTGAGTTTCTGTTTTCTTTGAAGCCCATGACGGCTCATGTGTAGCTCTTATCTCTGATCTCCTGTCCTCAAACACCTGTATTTTAAGCATCCCTTATGCTCAGTTATGCACATTTTGCATCCTCTTTAGCCATTTCTGTCTGAGATACGTTATTTTAGACAAAAAAAAATACTTTGTGTAGAACTTTTTTACACATAAAAAAAACAGATCTCAGACGGAAATGGCTAAAGAGGATGCAAAATATGCAGAACTGAGCATAATGAATGCCTTAAATACAGGATCAGAACAGTGATGTGAACGCGGCCTAAGGCCTCTTTCACACGAGCGTGTCCGGATTAGGTCCGGATGCGTTGCGGATGCGTTCAGTGAAAACTGTGCGATTTCACAGGCAAAGCCGTTCAGTTTTGCCTGCGATTGCGTTCAGTTGTTCAGTTTTTTCTGCGCGGGTGCAATGCGTTTTTCACGCGCGTGATAAAAAAACTGAAGGTTTACAAACAACATCTCCTAGCAACCATCAGTAAAAAACGCAACGCACCCGCACTTGCTTGCGGATGCAATGCGTTTTTCACGCAGCCCCATTCACTTCTATGGGGCTAGGGCTGCGTGAAAAACGCAGAATATAGAACATGCTGCGATTTTCACGCAACGCACAAGTGATGCGTGAAAAAAAACGCTCATGTACACAGACCCATTGAAATGAATGGGTCAGGTTTCAGTGCGGGTGCTATGTGTTCACATCACCCATTGCACCCGCGCGGAAAACTCGCTCGTGTGAAAGGGGCCTAAGGCTTCATTCATATCTCAGGTGACTGTATCAGACAGAGAACATCCTGCCAGAGCTCACCGGATCCAGCATTTAAAGATTCTACCGTTTACCACTGGACACCATAGACCAGGGATGCCCAACCTGCAGCCCTCCAGCTGTCTACACCTATTAGGGCATGCTGGGAGTTGTAGTTTTGCAACAGCTAGAGGGCTGCAGGTTGAGATTTCCTGCCATAGACTATTACAGACTACCAGCAGGGTTTCAGCATGACAAAAACTGTTCTACTGGTGAAGGGCAGAATCCAGCAATGCTGGAACTGGTGAACTCTGGCAGGATGTTCTCTACCAGATACCGATCACCAGAGATGTAAACGAAGACTAATCCGCATCAAAGTGCAAAGATCAGATGACTTTATTTTGTCTGGGTTCAGAGCTGAACCCGGACATATCCCCCTTCTTCCCCCACTCAGCTCTGAACCAGGACAACGCCTTTAACAGTCGCAGTCGTAACTAGTGTTGAGCGAACTTAGTTTTTCAAGTTCGACGTACAGGGTTCGATTATCAGCTAAGAATCTCGTTATGGATTCCACTTCCACAGAAGCCCATAAGAGGCATGCTGTATTGTATTCCGTCATAAAAGAAGTCTATGGCCAGCATGCAATGCGGAATGCCTCTTATGGGCTTCCGTGGAAGTGGAATCCATAACGGGATTCTTAGCTTAGATAATCCGAACCCTCTACGCCAAACTTGAAAACACAAGTTCGCTCAATACTAGTCATAACACATTAAATAAATGTAAAAACTCATCAAGTGTGTGTGTTAACTCTGCTATATCTGTGTGTGAATATATATATATACACACACACACACTGTATATACACACATGAAATACATCTACAGTATGACTGACTAAGGCTACTTTCACACTGGCGTTTTGGATTCCATTTGTGGGATCCGTTTCAGGGCTCTCACAAACGGTCCAAAACGGATCAGTTAAGCCCCAATGCATTCTGAATAGATAAGGATCCGTTCATAATACATCCGTTCGGCTCCGTTCCGCTTCTTTTCTGTTTTGGAGGCGGACACCAAAACGCAGCATGCAGCATTTTGGTGTCCATCTGACGATGCGGAGCCGAATGGATCTGTTTTGACTTACAATGTAAGTCAATGGGGACGGATCCGTTGTCAGTGACACAATATGGTGCATTTAAAAACGGATCCGTCCCCCATTGACTTTCAATGTAATTCAAAACGGATCCGTTTTGGACTTTGTCATTTTTCTTTTAACTAATGCAAACGGATCCGTTCTGAACGGATACAAACGCTTAGCATTATAGGTGCGGATCCGCCTGTGCAAATAAACAGACGGATCCGCACCAACGCAAGTGTGAAAGTACCCTAAATGTATGTGTGTGTGTGTGTGTGTGTATGTATGTGTATATATATATATATATATATATATATATATATATATATATATACACACACATTATACAAGCATACATATATTACACAGACATATACATTTACTCAGTCATACTCTAGATGTATTTCACATCTCTAATTAGACAATTACACATACATATGCACTGAGTACAGTGCACTACACAGGAACACAGACATCTTACACTTAGCTTCTGTGCAGGTCTCCATGGCATACAGTCGGGATTGATGGGAGGACATCTTCTCCTCAGCAGGCCGTGCAGCAGGCTCTCTTCCCCCATTCCTCTGTCCCGACTGCTGCACATGGTTAATATAACAGCAGAGGAGGAGCAGAGTGGGGGTACTCATGACCGTAATCTGAGTGTCCGAAACATGTAGACCGTGTACTTTTATCCTGTGCTTGGAAAACGTCTTTGATTTTTGGAATAAAGGATCTGATTTTTAGAAGCTGGATTTTTTTCTTCTTTGGGAATTCTATCTGTATATTTGCTCTCTGTATAGCGATATAAACATCCGTATACTTATCTGTACATAACTTGTTTTTATTGCACTTGCTGCTCTTTGCACTTCTGATTAGATGCAAACTATATCTCGTTACCCTGTATTTATACATGTGTAATGACAATAAAGTTGAATCAAATCCAATAAAAGAAATGATTTTTAGCCCAAAATAAGTAAAATAAAATCATTAAAAAATTTGCCTCCAAAGGTGTTCATAGCCCACAAGAGAACCTTCCCCCCTGTTGTGAGTTAATTGGAACATTACACTGATAAGCACAATGCTCTTCCCTTGACATCTTTATCTAGGCCAGTGATGGCTAACCTCAGGCACTCCAGCTGAGGTGAAACTACGACTCCCATCATGCTCCATTCATTTCAAATATACATCTTGGTAGTTGTAGTTTTAACAAAGCTGGAGTGCCAGAGGTTTGCCATCGCAGATCTAGGCCCATCAAGAGAACATCACAGCTGCCATAATGTCATCCCAATTGCACAACTATTATAATTAAGATTACCTTGCTGATAACATCGTTCAGATAACCTCTGACAATGGAAAAGTTATCTATATTGGAGAATTTGCTCATGGAATCACATGGCACGGAGCCCTTACGTTTGTGTGAAGGAGCCCTTACGCCGTGGCCACTAACCGGTAATCAATAAGTCAAAGAAACTCCTTTAAATGACTTGAACAAAAAGAATTATCCAGACAATTTTCACACTCTTTTGAATCCATTCGGCCATTTTTTACTCTTTTTGCAACACAGCGCAGACTGGCATTATGTAGAGCTTCCATTGTTTAGAGGGATGTGACCATGCAGACAACCCTGTGGCAGAAGTGATTGCTTTCATCTTATTTGCATTTTGCTGAGTAAATATCCGGCTGTGCAAATAATAAACTTCAGACACAATGTCATTATCCCGGCTGGAGATTATGGTCAGTCAACACTGGCTCAAAAAATCATCAGCAGATAAATTATATTTGTCGGTGATAAAACAAATTCCCACACTCCGAAGAAAGAAGCTTAAAGGTTATGTACACCTTTGTAAGGAAAACGAAGGAAACTCCAGCATCTGATTCACGAGTATCTTCTCTTTATTGACAGTGTTGGCAATACAACGGCAATGAAATATGTCTTCTCACATCCTAAAACGGTCAACGCGTTTCGAAAAAGTTCTTATTCATGACTGAGTCATGAATAAGAACTTCGGAGCGTGACCTGTTTGAATGGCTCATCGCTACACACAAGCACTGTCATAAAGAGCTACTAGATGCAGAGCTGCTGGGTTTCTCGTTTCCTACTGCCGTATCCAGGTCTTACCTACATCTCCGTGCATCAGGGGAATTTAGTTGGAGCAAATGAATGGGTGAGCTGGACTTCACTTTTTTTCGCTATATGTACACCTTTGGCAGCAATTTTTTTATGATTGCATGTTACACATTTTTTGCTAAAAATCATCTATTCAATAGACATTTATTAAAAATATTGAGCTGTTCTGTCACAAAAGGTTAACTGTTTTTGTAGCTTTGTGAATGGGTCTTTCACTTTGTGCCATCGTCTAATTACCCTTATCTCTAAACTACTGAGGAGTCATTAACACTTATTTAAACCACATTCTTATCAGTAAGATAAAAGCTGAACTATAATGAGTGTTTAGGAGGTCAGAGATAAGGAGCCCATCAGCTAATGGTCTGACCAAAAGGATGCCAGTAGAGCATTTGTACAGAAAAACGGATGCAGTATTTTTAATAAAGACCAGTAAGATAAAAACTGAGCTTTAATAAGTTTTTAGGAGCTCAGAGATAAGGAGTCCGTCTGCTCCCGGTCTGACGGGAAAGACAGAAAATCCAAAGGGTGCTACTAGAGCATCTCAGCTCTGTACAGAAAAAAAGATGCCATATTTTATATCTAAAAATAATATTTTAAGTTCAAAATGAGTACAATGCAATAATAAAAAAAAAAATGCCCCTAGAGGTGTACATATCCTTTAAGGGGCAGTACATCACAATGGGTTATGCCTTGTGCAGGTGTGGGGAGTGCTATTCAATGAATCCCTATGGCACGCTCTGCCCTGTAATGCCCTGCACTACGTATAACCCACTGTATGAGTTTTACCCAGCTTCTTTTAAACAATTCTGAAACAACAGCATCGACATTGAAAACAGTAATATCTATCCAGCATGGCTCATAAAGCCTGGATGGGAAGCTTCTGATGGAAACTATTTGATGTTCATAATGGCTATTCATCATAAATTGTATAGATAGCTGTCCACCTTATTCCTTTAATGTGGTCATCTTTCTTCAATCCCACAACTATTGTCACTGCCATAGTCATAGTCACAAAATGTACATCAATGGTGCAGTGCTTATTTCTAAGATGTGCTTATTGGAGCCCTATCTTTGTCACCTTTCAACTAGGATTCATGTTTATGTGACAAACAATTGCCACTAAAATCTAGCTCCCTATGTCCAGACAATAACTACTATAATACTTCTCCTATGTACAAGAATATAACTACTATAATACTTCTCCTATGTACAAGAATATAACTACTATATTACTGCCCCCTATGTACACGAATATACCTGCTATATTACTGCTACTATGTACAAGAATATAACTACTATAATACTGCCTCCTATGTACAAGAATATAACTACTATAATACTGCCTCCTATGTATAAGAATATAACTACTATAATACTGCCTCCTATGTACAAGAATATAACTACTATAATACTGCTCCTATGTACAAGAATATAACTACTATAATACTGCTCCTATGTACAAGAATATAACTACTATAATACTGCTCCTATGTACAAGAATATAACTACTATAATACTGCTCCTATGTACAAGAATATAACTACTATAATACTGCTCCTATGTACAAGAATATAACTACTATAATACTGCTCCTATGTACAAGAATATAACTACTATAATACTGCTCCCTATGTACAAGAATATAACTACTATAATACTGCTCCTATGTACAAGAATATAACTACTATAATACTGCTCCTATGTACAAGAATATAACTACTATAATACTGCTCCTATGTACAAGAATATAACTACTATAATACTGCTCCTATATACAAGAATATAACTACTATAATACTGCTCCTATGTACAAGAATATAACTACTATAATACTGCTCCTATGTACAAGAATATAACTACTATAATACTGCTCTCTATGTACAAGAATATAACTACTAATACTGCTCCTATGTACAAGAATATAACTACTATAATACTGCTCCTATGTACAAGAATACAACTACTATAATACTGCCTCCTATGTACAAGAATATAACTACTATAATACTGCTCCTATGTACAAGAATATAACTACTATAATACTGCTCCTATGTACAAGAATATAACTATCATAATACTGCTCCTATGTACAAGAATATAACTACTATAATACTGCTCTATGTACAAGAATATAACTACTATAATGCTGCCTCCTATGTACAAGAATATAACTACTATAATACTGCTCCTATGTACAAGAATATAACTACTATAATACTGCTCCTGTGTACAAGAATATAACTACTATAATACTGCTCCTATGTACAAGAATATAACTACTATAATACTGTCTCTATGTACAAGAATATAACTACTATAATACTGCTCCTATGTACAAGAATATAACTACTATAATACTGCTCCTATGTACAAGAATATAACTACTATAATACTGCTCCTATGTGCAAGAAATAACTACTATAATACTGCTCCTATGTACAAGAATATAACTACTATAATACTGCTCCTATGTACAAGAATATAACTACTATAATACTGCCTCCTATGTACAAGAATATAACTACTATAATACTGCTCCTATGTACAAGAATATAACTACTATAATACTGCTCCTATGTACAAGAATATAACTACCATAATACTGCTCCTATGTACAAGAATATAACTACTATAATACTGCTCCTATGTACAAGAATATAACTACTATAATACTGCCTCATATGTACAAGAATATAACTACTATAATACTGCTCCTATGTTCAAGAATATAACTACTATAATACTGCTCCTGTGTACAAGAATATAACTACTATAATACTGCCTCCTATGTACAAGCCTATAACTACTATAATATTGCTCCTATGTACAAGAATATAACTACTATAATATTGCTCCTATGTACACGAATATAACTACTATAATACTGCTCCTATGTACAAGAATATAACTACTATAATACTGCCTCCTATGTACAAGAATATAACTACTATAATGCTGCTCCTATGTACAAGAATATAACTACTATAATACTACTCCTATGTACAAGAATATAACTACTATAATACTGCTCCTATGTACAAGAATATAACTACTATAATA
>JAKVIS010006415.1:0-10377 GCA_033119425.1 Bufotes viridis
GAGTCCCGCACCCCTTGTCTCCACACTGAGTGGTTTCGCCGCGGTGATTGTTGGTGCCCAGCAGGTGGTGTCTTCCGGTAGCGCCAGTCGTGTGGTGCGGGCGCCATCATGGAGTCGGTAATTGTGGCGGTCACGGACAGATGGCGGCCGCCTGCTCTCAGCTGCTCAGGCGCGGCCAGCGGAGAACAGAGGCCATATTGTCCCAGCAGCAGATTCCTCCTCGGCCGGAGAAGGTCACGCTGCCATCGCCAAATCCCAAATGTTACCGTGGAAAGCAAGGCGTGGGAGGGGCTGACAACCGCCATACAGGCGCCTGTGATTGCGCAGACCACTGTGACTCTCATCATCCTGCAGGATGTTACTGTCTCTGACTTGTAGCCGCTGATCTGACACCAAGGAGTCCAGGAAACATGGCTGACAACCTGTATGGTCGCCTTTACAGTGGCAGCCAGAACTGATAATTTGTCAGAAGAGGGCGACTCTACCCTCCATAATGAGGAGCCCGGGGGAGGGGCACAGGGACCCCTGTAGGTACGGGGCGGAGGGGCACAGGGACCCCTGTAGGTACGGGGCGGAGGGGCACGAGACCCTGAGTGCGGGCGGAGGGCTGGGACCCTGTAGGTATGGGGGGGAGGGGCACAGGGACCCCTGTAAGTACGGGGCGGAGGGGCACAGGGACCCCTGTAGGTACGGGGGGGAGGGGCACAGGGACCCCTGTAGGTACTGGGGGTGAAGTACGGGGTGCTGCTGTGCCCCTCCGTCTGCTCTTCGGTGTTTGGCCTCCGCTCACATCGGGACATCTTTATGTTTAGGAAGAAAACAGTGATGTGAAAGAAACACATAAAAGTCGCAGTGAAGACTGACGTAGGTGAAAACGGCACAGTTCCTGTTTGGTTGCTGTGGGTTACCCTGTTACTATGACAACGCTGCACCTGATGGATGGAGATACCGCAGGTGACGGAGGGCACCGCATCGGTTGTAGACCCTCTGACCGCTGCCGAAATGTGTGAAACCAAGAAACTGCGCAGTAAATTGTTGGCAAGTAAGGGGTTAATTGCAGGTTGGGGTCAGATTGGGGTTCCATCTAGGAAAGTCCGGGGAGTGTTCATCATGGCGGTTCCCAGCCGCCGCGAGTGTTCCGATCCGGAGACCGTACGTGACGAGTGGAGAGCGGCGTAAAGGACTGAGATACGTGGAGACAGTCAGCAAGGCCAGAGAGCGGTGCCGGAGCGTGTGCGCCACATGGGGGGAAATGAGCCGCCCGGGGTGTCACCGCCACCAGTGGAGACTGGGAGAGTAAGCCCACCGCCACCAGTGGAGACTGGGAGAGTAAGCCCACCGCCACCAGTGGAGACTGGGAGAGTATGCCCACCGCCACCAGTGGAGACTGGGAGAGTGAGCCCACCGCCACCAGTGGAGACTGGGAGAGTGAGCCTACCGCCACCAGTGGAGACTGGGAGAGTGATCCTACCGCCACCAGTGGAGACTGGGAGAGTGAGCCCACCTTCATCAGTGGAGACTGGGAGAGTAAGCCCACCTTCACCAGTGGAGACTGGGAGAGAAGCCCACCGCCACCAGTGGAGACTGGGAGAGTGAGCCCACCCCACCAGTGGAGACTGGGAGAGTGAGCCCACCGCCACCAGTGGAGACTAGGAGAGTAAGTCCGCCGCCACCAGTGGAGACTGGGAAAGTAAGTCCGCCACCACCAGTGGAGACTGGGAGAGTAAGCCCGCCGCCACCAGTGGAGACTGGGAGAGTGAGCCAATCCCCACCAGTGGAGACTGGGAGAGTGAGCCCACCGCCACCAGTGGAGACTGGGAGAGTACACCCACCGCCACCAGTGGAGACTGGGAGAGTGAGCCCACCGCCACCAGTGGAGACTGGGAGAGTTAGCTCACCCCCACCAGTGGAGACTGGGAGAGTAAGGCCACCGCCACCAGTGGAGACTGGGAGAGTAAGCCCACCGCCACCAGTGGAGACTGGGAGAGTAAGCCCACCGCCACCAGTGGAGACTGGGAGAGTGAGCCAACCCCCACCAGTGGAGACTGGGAGAGTGAGCCCACCCCCACCAGTGGAGACTGGGAGAGTGAGCCCACCCCCACCAGTGGAGACTGGGAGAGTGAGCCTACCGCCACCAGTGGAGACTGGGAGAGTATGCCCACCGCCACCAGTGGAGACTGGGAGAGTGAGCCCACCGCCACCAGTGGAGACTGGGAGAGTAAGCCCACCACCACCAGTGGAGACTGGGAGAGTAAGCCCACCGCCACCAGTGGAGACTGGAAGAGTAAGCCCACCGCTACCAGTGGAGACTGGGAGAGTAAGCCCACCGCCACCAGTGGAGACTGGGAGAGTGAGCCTACCGCCACCAGTGGAGTCTGGGAGAGTGAGCCCACCCCCACCAGTGGAGACTGGGAGAGTGTGCCCACCCCCACCAGTGGAGACTGGGAGAGTGAGCCTACCGCCACCAGTGGAGACTGGGAGAGTATGCCCACCGCCACCAGTGGAGACTGGGAGAGTGAGCCCACCGCCACCAGTGGAGACTGGGAGAGTAAGCCCACCACCACCAGTGGAGACTGGGAGAGTAAGCCCACCGCCACCAGTGGAGACTGGGAGAGTGAGCCCACCCCCACCAGTGGAGACTGGGAAAGTAAGCCCACCGCCACCAGTGGAGACTGGGAGAGTAAGCCTACTGCCACCAGTGGAGACTGGGAGCGTGAGCCCACCGCCACCAGTGGAGACTGGGAGAGTACGCTAACCGCCACCAGTGGAGACTGGGAGAGTAAGCCCACCGCCGCCAGTGGAGACTGGGAGAGTAAGCCTACCGCCACCAGTGGAGACTGGGAGAGTGAGCCCACCACCACCAGTGGAGATTGGGAGAGTGAGCCCACCACCACCAGTGGAGACTGGGAGAGTGAGCCTACCGCCACCAGTGGAGACTGGGAGAGTGAGCCCACCGCCACCAGTGGAGACTGGGAGAGTGAGCCTACCACCACCAGTGGAGACTGGGAGAGTGAGCCTACCGCCACCAGTGGAGACTGGGAGAGTGAGCCCACCTTCATCAGTGGAGACTGGGAGAGTAAGCCCACCTTCACCAGTGGAGACTGGGAGAGTGAGCCCACTGCCACCAGTGGAGACTGGGAGAGTACGCTAACCGCCACCAGTGGAGACTGGGGGAGTAAGCCCACCGCCACCAGTGGAAACTGGGAGAGTGAGCCCACCACCACCAGTGGAGACTGGGAGAGTAAGCCCACCACCACCAGTGGAGACTGGGAGAGTGAGCCTACCGCCACCAGTGGAGACTGGGAGAGTGAGCCCACCGCTACCAGTGGAGACTGGGAGAGTGAGCCCACCGCCACCAGTGGAGACTGGGAGAGTGAGCCTACCGCCACCAGTGGAGTCTGGGAGAGTGAGCCCACCCCCACCAGTGGAGACTGGGAGAGTGAGCCCACCCCCACCAGTGGAGACTGGGAAAGTAAGCCCACCGCCACCAGTTAAGACTGGGAGAGTAAGCCTACCGCCACCAGTGGAGACTGGGAGAGTGAGCCCACCGCCACCAGTGGAGACTGGGAGAGTACGCTAACCGCCACCAGTGGAGACTGGGAGAGTAAGCCCACCGCCGCCAGTGGAGACTGGGAGAGTAAGCCTACCGCCACCAGTGGAGACTGGGAGAGTGAGCCCATCACCACCAGTGGAGACTGGGAGAGTGAGCCCACCACCACCAGTGTAGACTGGGAGAGTGAGCCCACCGCCACCAGTGAAGACTGGGAGAGTGAGCCCACCGCCACCAGTGGAGACTGAGAGAGTGAGCCTACCGCCACCAGTGGAGACTGGGAGAGTGAGCCTACCGCCACCAGTGGAGACTGGGAGAGTGAGCCCACCACCACCAGTGGAGACTGGGAGAGTAAGCCCACCGCCACCAGTGGAGACTGAGAGAGTGAGCCTACCGCCACCAGTGGAGACTGGGAGAGTGAGCCTACCGCCACCAGTGGAGACTGGGAGAGTGAGCCCACCTTCATCAGTGGAGACTGGGAGAGTAAGCCCACCACCACCAGTGGAGGCGGAGCAGGTAGGCTTGTTTTAGTCTATCCTCCGCTTCGGGGATGACCACTCCTCTGGATAGTATGAGGGCGTCCATTACTGGGGTTCCATCCTGATGACTGGGGGGTCCAGCTGGGTCCCGGGTTTTGCGGGGCAGCTCTGGCACTGTCCTGCGGTAATCTGATGTTGTTTGTGGGGGTCACCTGTAGAGTCCTCCCCTCCCCCGCTCATTACCAGCAGTGTAGAAGACAACAATGGGGTCGGGATGAATGACCTCTTCTCTAGTGAATGGGTCCCCATGGACCACCCAGCAGAGCCCCCTCTGACTGGAAGCCTCTGGTTAGGTGACTGCACTGTGCCGGCATCTCCCAGCACTGGAGGGAGCCGTCTCCATGTATGAGACTCCCCCTGTGGGGGTTGATACTGCTGGGAAGCGTCATGAGGGGCACCACACGAGAAGGTGCTGCATAAGGAGGGGTCCAGAACATAGCGGCATAATGGCGGGGAATGTGGCAGTCTGAGGGCGTCACCACTGAGGGCAGGGCCCTGCGGCTATGTACTGGTATAGATATATGTGCGGTGTAATATGCTGCCATATACGTCCCGATTGTATCTTTACTGTTGGGTCCCTGGGGTGTCGGGCCCTGATGCTACAGCGCTGCAGAATATGTTGGCGCTATAGAAATAAAGATAATTTCCTCGTGGTCAGCAGCAGAGGAGGCCGCAGCAACACCTCACACCCGTCCTGGATCCATCGGAACAGTCCCAGATTTTGGCTGCAGTTTTGGGATGGCCGAAGCATGTCCCACTGAGGATGTAGTGACCGCAGTGGTGAAGCAAGGACACATGGGCTGTGTAGGAGGAGCGCACAGGCCTGGGACCATTCCCTAGCCAGGGAATCGCATGTGAGCTCTTCTGCCCAGCAGGTGTGCTCACTGCTGCTGTGGAGAGCGGAATGGGCCCTGATTGTCAGGGGAACGGGGGTAGGGGAGTATTACTAAATTTAACATTATTAACACTACAGGGGCAGTACTATTGTAAGGAGGCATAACTACTGTGTGGGAGCACTAAGGGGGCATAACTACTGTCCCGCAGGAGGGAGGAGGAGCGGTGCTTTCCCGCAGGTCAG
Organism: Bufotes viridis; assembly: GCA_033119425.1. NCBI lineage: Eukaryota > Metazoa > Chordata > Amphibia > Anura > Bufonidae > Bufotes > Bufotes viridis. The sequence goes on from JAKVIS010006415.1 coordinate 5,168, forward strand.
ATCAGGAGCGGTGCTTTCCCGCAGGTCAGATCAGGAGCGGTGCTTTCCTGCAGGGCGGATCAGGAGCGGAGCTTTTCTGCAGGGCGGATCAGGAGCGGCGATTTCCCGCAGGGCGGATCAGGAGCGGTGCTTTCCTGCAGGGCAGATCAAGAGTGGTGGTTTCCCGCAGGGTGAATCATGAGCCGTGCTTTCCGCAGGGCGGATCAGGAGCGGAGCTTTCCCGCAGGAGGGAGCAGAAGCAGTGCATTCCCGCAGGGCGGATCAGGTTGCGCTTTCCCGCAGGGCGCATCAGGAGCGGCGCTTTCCCGCAGGGCGGATCATGAGCGGCACTTTCCCGCAGGGCGGATCAGGAACGGCACTTTCCCGCAGGGCGGATCAGGAGCGGAGCTTTCCCGCAGGGCGGATCAGGAGCGGAGCTTTCCCGCAGGGCGGATCAGGAGCTGCGCTTTCCCGCAGGGCGGATCAGGAGTGGTGCTTTCCTGCAGGGTGGAACAGGAGCGGCGCTTTCCCGCAGGACGGATCATGTTGCGCTTTCCCACAGGGCGAATCATGAGCCGCGCTTTCCCGCAGGGCGGATCAGGAGCAGTGCTTTCCCGCAGGGCGGATCAGGAGCAGTGCTTTCCCGCAGGGCGGATCAGGAGCTGTGCTTTCCCGCAGGGCAGATCAGGAGCTGCGCTTTCCCGCAGGGCGGATCAGGAGCTGCGCTTTCCCGCAGGGCAGATCAGGAACGGCACTTTCCCGCAGGGCGGATCAGGAGCGGAGCTTTCCCGCAGGGCGGATCAGGAGCGGAGCTTTCCCGCAGGGCGGATCAGGAGCTGCGCTTTCCCGCAGGGCGGATCAGGAGCTGCGCTTTCCCGCAGGGCGGATCAGGAACGGCACTTTCTCGCAGGGCGGATCAGAGCGGAGCCCGCAGGGCGGATCAGGAGCGGAGCTTTCCGCAGGGCGGATCAGGAGCTGCGCCCGCAGGGCAGATCAGAGCTGCGCCCGCAGGGCGGATCAGGAGTGTGCTTCCTGCAGGGTGGAACAGGAGCGCGCTCCGCAGGACGGATCATGCTGCGCTTTCCCACAGGGCGAATCATGAGCCGCGCTCCGCAGGGCGGATCAGGAGCAGTGCTTCCGCAGGGCGGATCAGGAGCAGTGCTTTCCCGCAGGGCGGATCAGGAGCTGTGCTTTCCCGCAGGGCAGATCAGGAGCTGCGCTTTCCCGCAGGGCGGATCAGGAGCTGCGCTTTCCCGCAGGGCAGATCAGGAGCTGCGCTTTCCCGCAGGCCAGATCAGGAGCTGCGCTTTCCCGCAGGGCGGATCGGGAGCGGCGCTTTCCCGCAAGCCGGATCAGGAGCTGCGCTTTCCCGCAGGGCGGATAAGGAGCGGTGCTTTCCCGCAGGGCGGATCAGGAGCGGTGCTTTCCCGCAGGGCGGATCAGGAGCTGCGCTTTCCCGCAGGGCGGATCAGGAGCTGTGCTTTCGCGCAGGGCGGATCAGGAGCTGCTTTCCCGCAGGGCGGATCAGGAGCTGCGCTTTCCCGCAGGGCGGATCAGGAGCAGTGCTTTCCGCAGGGCGGATCAGGAGCAGTGCTTTCCCGCAGGTTGCGATTACAGGATTTTCCTCCATGGGATGGAAAAACTGAGAACAAAACAAAGAAAACTCAGCAGCTGCAGAATCCGAACACTAATGAGAAGAAATTTCAGGGAGGGAGAACATCAAACAAGACGTTCCGTCACTGACTTCACCTTCATGGCCGCTCGGAAAAGGTCGTCTTGAAAGAAAGTACAACAACAAATCAACAGTTGTTCTCTGCGGAGATCTGTGTCCTAAGTGATTAGAGGCACTTACATGATGAGTGCAGCTCTGGAGTATGATGCAGGAGGTAACTCAGGATCAGTACAGGATAAGTAATGTATGTACACAGTGACTGCACCAGCAAAATAGTGAGTGCAGCTCTGGAGTATAATACAGGATGTAACTCAGGATCAGTACAGGATAAGTAATGTATGTACACAGTGTCTGCACCAGCAGAATAGTGAGTGCAGCTCTGGAGTATAATACAGGATGTAACTCAGGATCAGTACAGGATCAGTAATGTATGTACACAGTGACTGCACCAGCAGAATAGTGAGTGCAGCTCTGGAGTATAATACAGGATGTAACTCAGGATCAGTACAGGATAAGTAATGTATGTACACAGTGACTGCACCAGCAGAATAGTGAGTGCAGCTCTGGAGTATAATACAGGATGTAACTCAGGATCAGTACAGGATAAGTAATGTATGTACACAGTGACTCCACCAGCAGAATAGTGAGTGCAGCTCTGGAGTATAATACAGGATGTAACTCAGGATCAGTACAGTATAACTAATGTATGTACACAGTGACTGCACCAGCAGAATAGTGAGTGCAGCTCTGGAGTATAATACAGGATGTAACTCAGGATCAGTACAGGATAAGTAATGTATGTACACAGTGACTGCACCAGCAGAATAGTGAGTGCAGCTCTGGAGGATAATACAGGATGTAACTCAAGGATCAGTACAGGATAAGTAATGTATGTACACAGTGACTGCACCAGCAGAATAGTGAGTGCAGCTCTGGAGTATAATACAGGATGTAACTCAGGATCAGTATAGGATAAGTAATGTATGTACACAGTGACTGCACCAGCAGAATAGTGAGTGCAGCTCTGGAGTATAATACAGGATGTAACTCAGGATCAGTACAGGATAAGTAATGTATGTACACAGTGACTGCACCAGCAGAATAGTGAGTGCAGCTCTGGAGTATCATACAGGATGTAACTGAGGATCAGTACAGGATAAGTAATGTATGTACACAGTGACTGCACCAGCAGAATAGTGAGTGCAGCTCTGGAGTATAATACAGGATGTAACTCAGGATCAGTACAGGATAAGTAATGTATGTACACAGTGACTGCACCAGCAGAATAGTGAGTGCAGCTCTGGAGTATAATACAGGATGTAACTCAGGATCAGTACAGGATAAGTAATGTATGTACACAGTGACTGCACCAGCAGAATAGTGAGTGCAGCTCTGGAGTATAATACAGGATGTAACTCAGGATCAGTACAGGATAAGTAATGTATGTACACACTGACTCCACCAGCAGAATAGTGAGTGCAGCTCTGGAGTATAATACAGGGTGTAACTCAGGATCAGTACAGGATAAGTAATGTATGTACACAGTGACTGCACTAGCAGAATAGTGAGTGCAGCTCTGGAGTATAATACAGGATGTAACTCAGGATCAGTACAGGATAAGTACTGTATGTACACAGTGACTGCACCAGCAGAATAGTGAGTGCAGCTCTAGAGTATAATACAGGATGTAACTCAGGATCAGTACAGGATAAGTAATGTATGTACACAGTGACTGCACCAGCAGAATAGAGAGTGCAGCTCTGGAGTATAGTTTTGGATATGTATACTATGTTGATGTGGGTGCAGCAGATAGCTCTTATGTGTTTTGCGGGGGTGATTCCTATTATTTCATGCTGCCAGTTGTTCACAGTCTGAGATTTGCTATTTTGGTTTCATCCCAAGAAGTTAAGATCCTGAATAAGACAACATCTGCTGCTTGACTCGGGTAACCATGACCTTAAAGGAAATTACCTATTGTTTAAACAGGACCTCTCCCCGCTCCTGCCTGTTTTAATAGCTCCACACAGTCCCCATGTAATAACAGTTCTGGAGCCTCTAGTCTTATGGCTCTATGCTGTGCCGTTCCTTTATTATCACTACTAGAAGTAATGAATGAATTGCTCTTAGCCTTCAGTAAGGGTACAGAGGGGGTAACAGTCTGAAAATGGCAGCACTGATTGGATAGAGTCAGACTCTGCAGGTACACCCTAAACTACTAAAGAAGTGAATAGGGGACGGGCTACAGCTCTCAATAGAAAAAGTGCTGGACTCAAATCAGCTCATTAGCATATGGATTAAAAGTACTTTTTCTCCACAATAAAACAACAGATCACCATGTGAAAGTTATCGTTATATTCAGAAGAGTGAGCCCTACAATGCAGCATGCCTGGTTTATCAGTGAATTTCCTGGTGACAGGTTCCCTTTAAGGGGTCAATACTTTTGCAGATTGACTGTACATTCAATCTATTGCCCCCTGTTATCAGCCATTTCAGGGGAGGGGATGACTGTATGACAGGAGAATACAATCTATTGCCCCCTGTTATCAGCCATTTCAGGGGGGAGGATGACTGTAGGACAGGAGAATACAGTCTATTGCCCCCTGTTATCAGCCATTTCAGGGGAGAGGATGACTGTAGGACAGGAGAATACAGTCTATTGCCCCCTGTTATCAGCCATTTCAGGGGAGAGATGACTGTAGGACAGGAGAATACAGTCTATTGCCCCTGTTATCAGCCATTTCAGGGGAGAGGATGACTGTAGGACAGGAGAATACAATCTATTGCCCCTGTTATCAGCCATTTCAGGGAGAGGATGACTGTAGGACAGGAGAATACAGTCTATTGCCCCTGTTATCAGCCATTTCAGGGGAGAGGATGACTGTAGGACAGGAGAATACAGCCTATTGCCCCTGTTATCAGCCATTTCAGGGGAGAGGATGACTGTAGGACAGGAGAATACAGTCTATTGCTCCCTGTTATCAGCCATTTCAGGGGAGAGGATGACTGTAGGACAGGAGAATACAGTCTATTGCCCCCTGTTATCAGCCATTTCAGGGGAGAGGATGACTGTAGGACAGGAGAATACAGTCTATTGCCCCCTGTTATCAGCCATTTCAGGGGAGAGGATGACTGTAGGACAGGAGAATACAGTCTATTGCCCCCTGTTATCAGCCATTTCAGGGGAGAGGATGACTGTAGGACAGGAGAATACAGTCTATTGCCCCTGTTATCAGCCATTTCAGGGGAGAGGATGACTGTAGGACAGGAGAATACAGTCTATTGCCCCTGTTATCAGCCATTTCAGGGGAGAGGATGACTGTAGGACAGGAGAATACAGTCTATTGCCCCTGTTATCAGCCATTTCAGGGGAGAGGATGACTGTAGGACAGGAGAATACAGTCTATTGCCCCTGTTATCAGCCATTTCAGGGGAGAGAATGACTGTAGGACAGGAGAATACAGTCTATTGCCCACTGTTATCAGCCATTTCAGGGAGAGGATGACTGTAGGACAGGAGAATACAGTCTATTGCCCCCTGTTATCAGCCATTTCAGGGGAGG
>JAKVIS010006416.1:0-10429 GCA_033119425.1 Bufotes viridis
CCCTGAATCTGGTGTCCCAGCTGTTGCAGGCCAAGTATTATTCTGTCCGTAAAAGGATATATTGTGTTCTGGGGTTAAATTCAATTGCCAAAATAGCAATACCATAAATCAGTGGTTTCAGCTTTGGCTGGCAAAGTATAATAGTGTCCGCCAAAACATATATTTTGTTCTGGGGTGAAATTCAATTGCCAAAATAGCAATACCCTGAATCTGGTTTCCCAGCTGTTGCAGGCCAAGTATTATTCTGTCCGTAAAAGGTTATATTGTGTTCTGGGGTTAAATTCAATTGCCAAAATAGCAATACCATAAATCATTGGTTTCAGCTTTGGCTGGCAAAGTATAATAGTGTCCGCCATGACAAATATTTTGTTCTGGGAGGAAATTCAATTGCCAAAATAGTAATACCATAAATCAGTAGTTTCAGCTTTGGCAGGCAAAGTATAATAGTGTCCTCCAAAACATATATTTTGTTCTTGGGTGAAATTCAATTGCCAAAATAGCAATACCATAAATCAGTGGTTTCAGCTTTGGCTGGCAAAGTATAATAGTGTCCGCCAAAACATATATTTTGTTCTGGGGTGAAATTCAATTGCCAAAATAGCAATACCCTGAATCTGGTTTCCTAGCTGTTGCAGGCCAAGTATTATTCTGTCCGTAAAAGGTTATATTGTGTTCTGGGGTTAAATTCAATTGCCAAAATAGCAATACCATAAATCATTGGTTTCAGCTTTGGCTGGCAAAGTATAATAGTGTCCGCCATGACAAATATTTTGTTCTGGGAGGAAATTCAATTGCCAAAATAGCAATAACATAAATCAGTGGTATCAGCTTTGGCTGGCAAAGTATAATAGTGTCCGCCAAAACATATATTTTGTTCTGGGTTGAAATTCAATTGCCAAAATAGCAATACCCTGAATCTGGTGTCCCAGCTTTTGCAGGCCAAGTATTAATCTGTCCGTAAAAGGTTATATTGTGTTCTGGGGTTAAATTCAATTGCCAAAATAGCAATACCATAAATCAGTGGTTTCAGCTGTGGCTGGCAAAGTATAATAGTGTCAGCCAAAACATATATTTTGTTCTGGGGTGAAATTCAATTGCCAAAATAGCAAAACCCTGAATCTGGTGTCCCAGCTGTTGCAGGCCAAGTGTTAATCTGTTCGGAAAAGGGTATATTTTGTTCTGGGGTGAAATTCAATTGCCAAAATAGCAATACCATAAATCAGTGGTTTCAGCTGTGGCTGGCAAAGTATAATAGTGTCCGCCAAAACATATATTTTGTTCTTGGGTGAAATTCAATTGCCAAAATAGCAATAACATAAATCAGTGGTTTAAGCTTTGACTGGCAAAGTATAATAGTGTCCGCCAAAACATATATTTTGTTTTGGGGTGAAATTCAATTGCCAAAATAGCAATGCCCTGAATCTGGTGTCCCAGCTGTTGCAGGCCAAGTATTATTCTGTCCGTAAAAGGATATATTGTGTTCTGGGGTTAAATTCAATTGCCAAAATAGCAATACCATAAATCAGTGGTTTCAGCTTTGGCTGGCAAAGTATAATAGTGTCCGCCAAAACATATATTTTGTTCTGGGGTGAAATTCAATTGCCAAAATAGCAATACCCTGAATCTGGTTTCCCAGCTGTTGCAGGCCAAGTATTATTCTGTCCGTAAAAGGTTATATTGTGTTCTGGGGTTAAATTCAATTGCCAAAATAGCAATACCATAAATCATTGGTTTCAGCTTTGGCTGGCAAAGTATAATAGTGTCCGCCATGACAAATATTTTGTTCTGGGAGGAAATTCAATTGCCAAAATAGTAATACCATAAATCAGTAGTTTCAGCTTTGGCAGGCAAAGTATAATAGTGTCCTCCAAAACATATATTTTGTTCTTGGGTGAAATTCAATTGCCAAAATAGCAATACCATAAATCAGTGGTTTCAGCTATGGCATGGCAAAGTATAATAGTGTCCGCCAAAACATATATTTTGTTCTGGGGTGAAATTCAATTGCCAAAATAGCAATACACATAAATCAGTGGTTTCAGCTTTGGCTGGCAAAGTATAATAGTGTCCGCCAAAACATATATTTTGTTCTTGGGTGAAATTCAATTGCCAAAATAGCAATACCATAAATCAGTGGTTTCAGCTTTGACTGGCAAAGTATAATAGTGTCCGCCAAAACATATATTTTGTTTTGGGGTGAAATTCAATTGCCAAAATAGCAATGCCCTGAATCTGGTGTCCCAGCTGTTGCAGGCCAAGTATTATTCTGTCCGTAAAAGGATATATTGTGTTCTGGGGTTAAATTCAATTGCCAAAATAGCAATACCATAAATCAGTGGTTTCAGCTTTGGCTGGCAAAGTATAATAGTGTCCGCCAAAACATATATTTTGTTCTGGGGTGAAATTCAATTGCCAAAATAGCAATACCCTGAATCTGGTTTCCCAGCTGTTGCAGGCCAAGTATTATTCTGTCCGTAAAAGGTTATATTGTGTTCTGGGGTTAAATTCAATTGCCAAAATAGCAATACCATAAATCATTGGTTTCAGCTTTGGCTGGCAAAGTATAATAGTGTCCGCCATGACAAATATTTTGTTCTGGGAGGAAATTCAATTGCCAAAATAGTAATACCATAAATCAGTAGTTTCAGCTTTGGCAGGCAAAGTATAATAGTGTCCTCCAAAACATATATTTTGTTCTTGGGTGAAATTCAATTGCCAAAATAGCAATACCATAAATCAGTGGTTTCAGCTTTGGCTGGCAAAGTATAATAGTGTCCGCCAAAACATATATTTTGTTCTGGGGTGAAATTCAATTGCCAAAATAGCAATACCCTGAATCTGGTTTCCTAGCTGTTGCAGGCCAAGTATTATTCTGTCCGTAAAAGGTTATATTGTGTTCTGGGGTTAAATTCAATTGCCAAAATAGCAATACCATAAATCATTGGTTTCAGCTTTGGCTGGCAAAGTATAATAGTGTCCGCCATGACAAATATTTTGTTCTGGGAGGAAATTCAATTGCCAAAATAGCAATAACATAAATCAGTGGTATCAGCTTTGGCTGGCAAAGTATAATAGTGTCCGCCAAAACATATATTTTGTTCTGGGTTGAAATTCAATTGCCAAAATAGCAATACCCTGAATCTGGTGTCCCAGCTTTTGCAGGCCAAGTATTAATCTGTCCGTAAAAGGTTATATTGTGTTCTGGGGTTAAATTCAATTGCCAAAATAGCAATACCATAAATCAGTGGTTTCAGCTGTGGCTGGCAAAGTATAATAGTGTCAGCCAAAACATATATTTTGTTCTGGGGTGAAATTCAATTGCCAAAATAGCAAAACCCTGAATCTGGTGTCCCAGCTGTTGCAGGCCAAGTGTTAATCTGTTCGGAAAAGGGTATATTTTGTTCTGGGGTGAAATTCAATTGCCAAAATAGCAATACCATAAATCAGTGGTTTCAGCTGTGGCTGGCAAAGTATAATAGTGTCCGCCAAAACATATATTTTGTTCTTGGGTGAAATTCAATTGCCAAAATAGCAATAACATAAATCAGTGGTTTAAGCTTTGACTGGCAAAGTATAATAGTGTCCGCCAAAACATATATTTTGTTTTGGGGTGAAATTCAATTGCCAAAATAGCAATGCCCTGAATCTGGTGTCCCAGCTGTTGCAGGCCAAGTATTATTCTGTCCGTAAAAGGATATATTGTGTTCTGGGGTTAAATTCAACTGCCAAAATAGCAATACCATAAATCAGTGGTTTCAGCTTTGGCTGGCAAAGTATAATAGTGTCCGCCAAAACATATATTTTGTTCTGGGGTGAAATTCAATTGCCAAAATAGCAATACCCTGAATCTGGTTTCCCAGCTGTTGCAGGCCAAGTATTATTCTGTCCGTAAAAGGTTATATTGTGTTCTGGGGTTAAATTCAATTGCCAAAATAGCAATACCATAAATCATTGGTTTCAGCTTTGGCTGGCAAAGTATATTAGTGTCCGCCATGACAAATATTTTGTTCTGGGAGGAAATTCAATTGCCAAAATAGTAATACCATAAATCAGTAGTTTCAGCTTTTGCAGGCAAAGTATAATATTGTCCTCCAAAACATATATTTTGTTCTTGGGTGAAATTCAATTGCCAAAATAGCAATACCATAAATCAGTGGTTTCAGCTATGGATGGCAAAGTATAATAGTGTCCGCCAAAACATAAATTTTGTTCTGGGGTGAAATTCAATTGCCAAAATAGCAAAAAAAAAATTAAATCAGTGGATCAGCTTTGACTGGCAAAGTATAATAGTGTCCGCCAAAACACATATTTTGTTTTGGGGTGAAATTCAATTGCCAAAATAGCAATGCCCTGAATCTGGTGTTCCAGCTGTTGCAGGCCAAGTATTATTCTGTCCGAAAAAGGATATATTGTGTTCTGGGGTTAAATTCAATTGTCAAAATAGCAATACCATAAATCAGTGGTTTCAGCTTTGGCTGGCAAAGTATAATAGTGTCCGCCAAAACATATATTTTGTTCTGGGGTGAAATTCAATTGCCAAAATAGCAATACCCTGAATCTGGTGTCCCAGCTGTTGCAGGCCAAGTATTATTCTTTCCGTAAAAGGATATATTGTGTTCTGGGGTTAAATTCAATTGCCAAAATAGCAATACCATAAATCATTGGTTTCAGCTTTGGCTGGCAAAGTATAATAGTGTCCGCCATGACAAATATTTTGTTCTGGGAGGAAATTCAATTGCCAAAATAGCAATAACATAAATCAGTGGTATCAGCTTTGGCTGGCAAAGTATAATAGTGTCCGCCAAAACATATATTTGGTTCTGGGGTGAAATTCAATTGCCAAAATAACAATACCCTGAATCTGGTGTCCCAGCTGTTGCAGGCCAAGTATTAATCTGTCCGTAAAAGGTTATATTGTGTTCTGCAGTTAAATTCAATTGCCAAAATAGCAATACCATAAATCAGTGGTTTCAGCTTTGACTGGCAAAGTATAATAGTGTCCGCCAAAACATATATTTTGTTCTGGGTTGAAATTCAATTGCCAAAATAGCAATACCCTGAATCTGGTGTCCCAGCTTTTGCAGGCCAAGTATTAATCTGTCCGTAAAAGGTTATATTGTGTTCTGGGGTTAAATTCAATTGCCAAAATAGCAATACCATAAATCAGTGGTTTCAGCTGTGGCTGGCAAAGTATAATAGTGTCCGCCAAAACATATATTTTGTTCTGGGGTGAAATTCAATTGCCAAAATAGCAAAACCCTGAATCTGGTGTCCCAGCTGTTGCAGGCCAAGTGTTAATCTGTTCGGAAAAGGGTATATTTTGTTCTGGGGTGAAATTCAATTGCCAAAATAGCAATACCATAAATCAGTGGTTTCAGCTGTGGCTGGCAAAGTATAATAGTGTCCGCCAAAACATATATTTTGTTCTTGGGTGAAATTCAATTGCCAAAATAGCAATACCATAAATCAGTGGTTTAAGCTTTGACTGGCAAAGTATAATAGTGTCCGCCAAAACATATATTTTGTTTTGGGGTGAAATTCAATTGCCAAAATAGCAATGCCCTGAATCTGGTGTCCCAGCTGTTGCAGGCCAAGTATTATTCTTTCCGTAAAAGGATATATTGTGTTCTGGGGTTAAATTCAATTGCCAAAATAGCAATACCATAAATCAGTGGTTTCAGCTTTGGCTGGCAAAGTATAATAGTGTCCGCCAAAACATATATTTTGTTCTGGGGTGAAATTCAATTGCCAAAATAGCAATACCCTGAATCTGGTTTCCCAGCTGTTGCAGGCCAAGTATTATTCTGTCCGTAAAAGGTTATATTGTGTTCTGGGGTTAAATTCAATTGCCAAAATAGCAATACCATAAATCATTGGTTTCAGCTTTGGCTGGCAAAGTATATTAGTGTCCGCCAAAACATATATTTTGATCTGGTGTGAAATTCAATTGCCAAAATAGCAATACCATAAATCAATGGTTTCAACTTTGGCTGGCAAAGTATAATAATGTGCGCCAAAACATATATTTTGTTCTTGGGAGAAATTCAATTGCCAAAATAGCAATACCATAAATCAGTGGTTTTAGCTTTGGCTGGCAAAGTATAATAGTGTCCGCCAAAACTTATATTTTGTTCTGGGGTGAAATTCAATTGCCAAAATAGCAATACCCTGAATCTGGTGTCAGATCTGTTGCAGGCCAAGTGTTAATCTGTCCGGAAAAGGGAATATTTTGTTCTGGGGTGAAATTCAATTGCCAAAATAGCAATACCATAAATCTGGGGTTTCAGCTTTGGCTGTCTAGTATAATAGTGTCCGCCAAAACATATATTTTGTTCTGGGGTGAAATTCAATTGCCAAAATAGCAATACCTTGAATCTGGTGTCCCAGCTGTTGCATGCCAAGTGTATATCTTTCATTTAACGGGTATATTTTTTTCTGAAGTGAAATTCAATTTGCCAATTTAGCAATACCATGAATCAGTGGTTTCAGCTGTGGCTGGCAAAGTATAATAGTGTCCGCCAACACATATATTTTGTTCTTGGGTGAAATTCAATTGCCAAAATAGCAATACCATAAATCAGTGGTTTCAGCTTTGGCTGGCAAAGTATAATAGTGTCCGCCAAAACATATATTTTGTTCTGGGGTGAAATTCAATTGCCAAAATAGCAATACCATAAATCAGTGGTTTCAGCTTTGGCTGGCAAAGTATAATAGTGTCCGCCAAAACATATATTTTGTTCTTGGGTGAAATTCAATTGCCAAAATAGCAATAACATAAATCAGTGGTTTCAGCTTTGGCTGGCAAAGTATAATAGTGTCCGCCAAAACATATATTTTGTTCTGGGGTGAAATTCAATTGCCAAAATAGCAATACCATAAATCAGTGGTTTCAGCTTTGGCTGGCAAAGTATAATAGTGTCCGCCAAAACATATATTTTGTTCTTGGGTGAAATTCAATTGCCAAAATAGCAATAACATAAATCAGTGGTTTCAGCTTTGGCTGGCAAAGTATAATAGTGTCCGCCAAAACATATATTTTGTTCTGGGGTGAAATTCAATTGCCAAAATAGCAAAACCCTGAATCTGGTGTCCCAGCTGTTGCAGGCCAAGTGTTAATCTGTCCGTAAAAGGGTATATTTTGTTCTGGGGTGAAATTCAATTGCCAAAATAGCAATACCATAAATCAGTGGTTTCAGCTGTGGCTGGCAAAGTATAATAGTGTCCGCTAAAACATATATTTTGTTCTGGGGTGAAATTCATTTGTCAAAATAGCAATACCATAAATCAGTGGTTTCAGCTGTGGCTGGCAAAGTATAATAGTGTCCGCCAAAACATATATTTTAATCTGGGTTGAAATTCAATTGCCAAAATAGCAATACCCTGAATCTGGTGTCCCAGCTTTTGCAGGCCAAGTATTAATCTGTCCGTAAAAGGTTATATTGTGTTCTGGGGTAAAATTCAATTGCCAAAATAGCAATACCATAAATCAGTGGTTTCAGCTTTGGCTGGCAAAGTATAATAGTGTCCGCCAAAACATATATTTTGTTCTGGGGTGAAATTCAATTGCCAAAATAGCAATACCCTGAATCTTGTGTCCCAGCTGTTGCAGGCAAGTATTAATCTGTCCGTAAAAGGTTATATTGTGTTCTGGGGTTAAATTCAATTGCCAAAATAGTAATACCATAAATCAGTGGTTTCAGCTTTGGCTGACAAAGTATAATAGTGTCCGCCAAAACATATATTTTGCTCTGGGGGGAAATTCAATTGCCAAAATAGCAATACCATAAATCAGTGGTTTCAGCTTTGGCTGGCAAAATATAATAGTGTCCGCCAAAACATATATTTTGTTCTTGGGAGAAATTCAATTGCCAAAATAGCAAAAAAAACATAAATCAGTGGATTCAGCTTTGACTGGCAAAGTATAATAGTGTCCGCCAAAACATATATTTTGTTTTGGGGTGAAATTCAATTGCCAAAATAGCAATGCCCTGAATCTGGTGTCCCAGCTGTTGCAGGCCAAGTATTATTCTGTCCCTAAAAGGATATATTGTGTTCTGGGGTTAAATTCAATTGCCAAAATAGCAATACCATAAATCAGTGGTTTCAGCTTTGGCTGGCAAAGTATAATAGTGTCCGCCAAAACATATATTTTGTTCTGGGGTGAAATTCAATTGCCAAAATAGCAATACCCTGAATCTGGTGTCCCAGCTGTTGCAGGCCAAGTATTAATCTGTCCGTAAAAGGTTATATTGTGTTCTGCGGTTAAATTCAATTGCCAAAATAGCAATACCATAAATCAGTGGTTTCAGCTTTGGCTGGCAAATTATAATAGTGTCCGCCAAAACATATATTTTGTTCTGGGGTGAAATTCAATTGCCAAAATAGCAATACCATAAATCAATGGTTTCAACTTTGGCTGGCAAAGTATAATAATGTCCGCCAAAACATATATTTTGTTCTTGGGAGAAATTCAATTGCCAAAATAGCAATACCATAAATCAGTGGTTTTAGCTTTGCCTGGCAAAGTATAATAGTGTCCGCCAAAACATATATTTTGTTCTGGGGTGAAATTCAATTGCCAAAATAGCAATACCCTGAATCTGGTGTCAGAGCTGTTGCAGGCCAAGTGTTAATCTGTCCGGAAAATGGAATATTTTGTTCTGGGGTGAAATTCAATTGCCAAAATAGCAATACCATAAATCTGGGGTTTCAGCATTGGCTGTCTAGTATAATAGTGTCCGCCAAAACATATATTTTGTTCTGGGGTGAAATTCAATTGCCAAAATAGCAATACCTTGAATCTGGTGTCCCAGCTGTTGCAAGCCAAGTGTATATCTTTCATTTAACGGGTAGATTTTTTTCTGGAGTGAAATTCAATTTGCCAATTTAGCAATACCATGAATCAGTGGTTTCAGCTGTGGCTGGCAAAGTATAATAGTGTCCGCCAACACATATATTTTGTTCTTGGGTGAAATTCAATTGCCAAAATAGCAATACCATAAATCAGTGGTTTCAGCTTTGGCTGGCAAAGTATAATAGTGTCCGCCAAAACATATATTTTGTTCTTGGGTGAAATTCAATTGACAAAATAGCAATAACATAAATCAGTGGTTTCAGCTTTGGCTGGCAAAGTATAATAGTGTCCGCCAAAACATATATTTTGTTCTGGGGTGAAATTCAATTGCCAAAATAGCAAAACCCTGAATCTGGTGTCCCAGCTGTTGCAGGCCAAGTGTTAATCTGTTCGGAAAAGGGTATATTTTGTTCTGGGGTGAAATTCAATTGCCAAAATAGCAATACCATAAATCAGTGGTTTCAGCTGTGGCTGGCAAAGTATAATAGTGTCCGCCAAAACATATATTTTGTTCTGGGGTGAAATTCAATTGCCAAAATAGCAATACCATAAATCAGTGGTTTCAGCTTTGACTGGCAAAGTATAATAGTGTCCGCCAAAACATATATTTTGTTTTGGGGTGAAATTCAATTGCCAAAATAGCAATGCCCTGAATCTGGTGTCCCAGCTGTTGCAGGCCAAGTATTATTCTGTCCGTAAAAGGATATATTGTGTTCTGGGGTTAAATTCAATTGCCAAAATAGCAATACCATAAATCAGTGGTTTCAGCTTTGGCTGGCAAAGTATAATAGTGTCCGCCAAAACATATATTTTGTTCTGGGGTGAAATTCAATTGCCAAAATAGCAATACCCTGAATCTGGTTTCCCAGCTGTTGCAGGCCAAGTATTATTCTGTCCGTAAAAGGTTATATTGTGTTCTGGGGTTAAATTCAATTGCCAAAATAGCAATACCATAAATCATTGGTTTCAGCTTTGGCTGGCAAAGTATAATAGTGTCCGCCATGACAAATATTTTGTTCTGGGAGGAAATTCAATTGCCAAAATAGTAATACCATAAATCAGTAGTTTCAGCTTTGGCAGGCAAAGTATAATAGTGTCCTCCAAAACATATATTTTGTTCTTGGGTGAAATTCAATTGCCAAAATAGCAATACCATAAATCAGTGGTTTCAGCTTTGGCTGGCAAAGTATAATAGTGTCCGCCAAAACATATATTTTGTTCTGGGGTGAAATTCAATTGCCAAAATAGCAATACCCTGAATCTGGTTTCCTAGCTGTTGCAGGCCAAGTATTATTCTGTCCGTAAAAGGTTATATTGTGTTCTGGGGTTAAATTCAATTGCCAAAATAGCAATACCATAAATCATTGGTTTCAGCTTTGGCTGGCAAAGTATAATAGTGTCCGCCATGACAAATATTTTGTTCTGGGAGGAAATTCAATTGCCAAAATAGCAATAACATAAATCAGTGGTATCAGCTTTGGCTGGCAAAGTATAATAGTGTCCGCCAAAACATATATTTTGTTCTGGGGTGAAATTCAATTGCCAAAATAGCAATACCCTGAATCTGGTGTCCCA
>JAKVIS010006417.1:0-10440 GCA_033119425.1 Bufotes viridis
TAACTTGCCTAACCATGAATTGATGTACACACAGGTCCCTATCAATGTTTTTTTTGCCCTTTTCAGGTTTAAGCATCTGTACACCTTGTCTTCCTAGGTCTTCTGAAAGTTGTTTGCATCGAGGAATGGTTAACACTAACCAGCCTTTCTTGAAAAGAACAGATTTGTCAGTAACCAGGCTTTGTGTGCCTTTATGTAATGGGAAACCAGTGAAACACACAGTTTAAATTTAATCTCCTTATTTGAAGCACCATTTGCCAATTAGCTCTTGGACATGTTATTAACAATCAGTGTGCTTAATAAAGGACACAATCAGTACACCGGTTCACCCCCCCAAAAAAACGCCAGTGTGAAGGTACCCTAAGATGTGTATTTCTTGTATTCTGGCTACTAAATGCCAAAATTGTGGTTTACTGTAACTGCTGACTCTAGATAATAGGGTTTATCCACTGACCATTAGGTAGAGCTGTATCCTCTCCCCTAAGTAGAAGCAGGCAAGAGCCAGTCTAGTCTAGTCCAGTGTGAGTCATAAGAACAGTCTATTCAGAAAAATTGACCCCCCAGATGTAGAGGCTAACTCATTCACAATGGGCTAACTAACACCTACTCTTGACATCTGGTGATGTAAATTGTTAAAGCTTAACTTTTACTTCATATTGTAATAACCTTAGATTGGATATTAAAATCCATGGACACACGATCACACTGTGTATGTTAATACACTCAATTTGCTACTGAATTGTCAAATAGCTGCTGGGGATAGGGGGTTGCCCGCTGCCCACTATCACCTAGAGCGGCAACTAACAACTATAAGGAGTGTTGGATTGTGATCCACGCTTTAAAATCACTTAGCACTACTCCCCAAAATGTTTCACTAGCAGCACACCGGCGTCTTCAGAGGATCGGGTAGCACCGGCGTGCTGCTGGTGAAACATGTCGGGGGGTAGTGCTAAGTGATTTTAAAGCATGGATCACAATCCAACAGTGTAGCTTGGTCCTTTGACCGCTGGGGCTAGTCAGAGGCCTCAGCGGTCACTGGCGTGTGACCTCATGGGACTAAGCTTCTTCCTGTAGGGACTGGAAGCATCTAGGAACGAAGCAGCGACAGGACCGCGAAACAGGTTGGGTTGGCAGACCTCCTAAGTGTCCCTCTTTTGGAGGGACAGTCCCTATTTTAAACTCGTGCCTCTGTCCCTCTTTGCTCCTTAAATGTCCTTCTTTTTGATCTGAGGTATAGATTTGCATCGTTACATGTACAATATTGATCCCCAAATTGTTTGTCTGGTTCCTCTCTGTATATTAGACCCTGCCGTGTTTTAGAAATTTCTATATTCAGATCATTTTTGTGCTATTGTGCGTAAGAAAACTATTAAAGTGTATAAATATGGAGGAAAAATGGACTTTCACACAATAAACCATAAGCGTCCCTCTTTGACCGTCCAAGAAGTTGGGAAGTATGGGTTGTTGTTTTTTTAAGTTCAGGGGTACTGGTTAGGGGTCATGCACACCAAGGCCAGCAGACCCCTTTATTATTTTATGTTATATAGAGAATACTATTAACATTATTATTTTATATAAGAATAATACTACTTTCTGTCTTTTGTGACATTGATGGGAGAGAGGGACCTGCAAAGTGGAGGGGAGAATAACGGTGGAGGTGAGAATAAGTCGAGTCTAGACTTTGTAACATTCAACAGCTTTACTTGAAAAAACTTGCATCCAGGCAATATTCAGGCTCTCTCTTGGTTCCAGCAGGTTTTGGCATACACTGGCAAGCAAACTTGAGCACTCTGTTTTCTCTCTCTGCTGTGCTAAACTTGCAAGAGGAGAGAAAAAAGAGAGAGAGGACAGCGCCTCATGTGTGGTGTTGCTAGAAATAATAAGGTATATACGTATATAGTTCGCTTACCAGAAACTGTTGTGAGGGAGTCAAAACAGCTATACAGGCTCCTGCTGGTATATATCCCAACCAGCACACAGGGGACTTGGCTGCAGCCTGGGTTCCTTCCTGCACCCAAAAACACGGGTGCTGGAGCGGAAAAAAACAGAGGAACCTCTTCTGTGGGTGCTGATAAGGATCACATCAAAGTCGGGCGTATAGTTCCAATCCCTTTATTGTCTACGTGTTTCAGGGGTGAATAACCCCCTTCTTTAGGACAGTGATACCATACCATATCGTATCACTGTCCTGAAGAAGGTGTTATTCACCCCTGAAACACATAGACAATAAAGGTATTGGAACTATACGCCCGAATTTGATGTGATCCTTGGCAGCGCCTGCAGAAGAGGTTCATCTGGTTTTTTCACAACCCATGTCTGGGCTAAACTTGGCTCTATTCTGGCAGCTGGACTTTAAGAATGTTCTGGTATCTCTGGAGAGGGGTAGAGTCATGGTGCTCTATGAGCTGCTTCCATCTGGAGAGACTCCTGTTGCAGCAGGGGGGGCTCCCCAAGCTGCTACATCATGGCACGCCTTTTTAGCTCCACTATCTAGACTAGACTGGGCTAAACTAAAACTGCAACCCCTCCCTTTGGTAGGAAACAGGACTGGCCCACTTCTGCCTAAGAGGGGGAGAATGGAATTGTGAGTTCCATTCGATCTAAGGATCTCTCTTTCTGCCAGATACACACCGCCATCTGCTGGACAACCAGGAACATTACATGAACATAACAGTTTTAGAGCAATACTATCAATGCACAATGTTAAGGACCTGAAATAAATACAAGGATGACATTTTTGGTAGCAATTAGAGATGGTAGCAGAGTGAAGAAATGGTAATACCACTCTGGGGTATTACAGACCCAGACACTTCTTTTGCACAGGGGCCCCTCAGCAGTCCACCCCTGCCATGACCAAATGCTAATGTAAATGCATTTGAGACCAATTGAAAGGAATACATTATTTTCCCCTGTTCCAAAAGCAAATCTGTAGAACTGCTGTTTCTGTGTTTTCCCCAGTAGGTTGAGCAGCTGAGCACACAAGCCAAAGGGCATGGAGACCAATTTGTTTCCTAAAAATAATAGACAGCTAAAAGTCTAATAGTGATGATTTGTCATCAATGACAGCAGGGCCAGCGATACATGAGAAGAGACAGGGTAACGTATTGAAAATGTGCTGCCCTCTTTTTATCAAGAGACCTACCAGCGTACAAGAAACTAACTAAAATACGCTGCAGAATCCTGACAGGAGATATAGCTCTGATTGAGAGTACACTGCCAGCAGTAATGCCAGTCCCTGGGAAATGAGACTTTAAAAATGGAGTTCTTCATAATCAAAAAAAATGTATCACCTCAAAGAAAAAGTGCAATGTGGATAAAAAATAAAAAAAAATCTGCATAACAGAGGATATTAACAGAGGTGATTTTATAAGAAGGAAAGTTGGAGTTTTATTGCCTGCACTTATTTTCATTACAGCACACTGTAACGACTTTCACCCCTAGAAGAGCAGCTCCAGTCATACGGTCTAACGTTCTGATGAATAATGCAGGCCGCAGAGGTTATCTAGTCACAGCCCGGATGATGGGAATGGATGTTATTTTGTTTGCCTTCCCTCTCATTACAGCCTATGTGTCAAAACAAGCAGACATATTACATTAATCTAGGCGCTGATTAATAACCACTCCAACTAGGACAGCAGATTTTCTGCAAAGCCTTTAGAGGCAATGCTAGATGTAAAGATGTATATGAAAGATGCAAAAAGAAAAAAAAGTGTAATTTCAGCATTGGCCAATAGATGTCATTATAGAGTAGACACTCCAGAAAAGCACCTTGCTTTACTAACTGTTGTGAAACTGGACTTTATTAGGGCACACAATCAGAAGATCAGATCCTATGGATGGAAACCAAGGCATGAGCCCCAAGGCCTTAACTATCCAGGGGGACTCCACCAAGACCACCAGAAACAGATCTTCTTATCTTTTTTTACATGCAGTCTTCCTTTTATTGAATATCATCCAGCAAAACGCAGCATAAACAGTGTCAACTGTACTTTAAATTTTGCAGAATTGCCATAAAATACACTGTTTTGCAAAAATTTTACAATTTTTACTACAATGTGGCAAAAACGTAAAGCAAAACTGCAACTAGATGGGGCACAGGACCTTCAGTGACATCATGTGTTAGGAAAACTGTGACGCGAGTATGCCCAGTCTCACCCATTCATTGATACCCAGTGTTTTTCCTTGTGGTCTGTATTATATGAAGCGTTTGATGCCTGGTGTTTGCCTTAGGTTGTATTCACCCAGACGTGTCCATTTTGTGGACGACAAAACGCAGATCTGCAAAACACAGGCACCAGCCATGTTCACCCCACATCATGGTGGTGCGCAAGATGTGGATGCGGCCAAAGATAGGACATGCCCTACACTTTTGCACTGCGGAGGCACCGACCTGGAAGCACACGGAAGGCCTTTTGGGTCCAAGCTTCCACACCTCAATAGATAGGACATGTGTGTCCTATCTTTGGCCTCATCTTGCCAATTGCATGATGGGAGGTGCACGCAGCAAGTGCCCGTCTTTTGCGGATCCGCAGTTTGCGTTCTGCAAAACTGACACAATCGTGTGAATGCACACTTAATGGATTGATGAAGAGACCTCAATTAAGTTGAGGGTCCAGACTCCAGATTTTTTTTTGCCCAGGGTCCTCCACCAAATTTAATCTGGACCAGTAGGGCAGAACTGTGGCCTGGAAATGCTAAGGTACTCGGGCTGAATGTGACCAACATCTGCATGAAATTTGCATGTTCTCCACATATTTGGGGGAATTTCCAACCATACTCCAAAAACATACTGATACATTTTTTTAGCAGGCCTCTTAGATAAGGGAATTGGACGTTGAAGTCCAACGGGGGCATTGACCGATGTGTATGACGACCGTTGTACAGCGCTGAGGAATATGTTGGTGCTATATTAGTAACTTGAATAGTAAATACTAAAAAAAAAAAAAGGACAATTTACTGTGTAAAACATAACGTTGCCATCAGTTGCCTGCAATAAGCAAGAACAAAAAAAAAATTTACATTGCACAGAGGGTTATCATCGGTAACCTGGGACTATAAACATGGAGAAACATATACAAAGGAAATATTAGGACTCCTGAAGGACCATAAAAATCATTGGCTGCCCATGTTATAAACATCTGATATTGGCAGTGGGACCATAAACCAGCAAATATGCTGCAGTGTAATACTACGGGGAAAAAAAATCTGTCACCAGCGCAAGGTACAATTCTCATATACAGCAGAAGAACACAGGGAGACGATAGTTTTGTAAGTATGAGTCAAGGTTTAAGACACTGACTCTCTACTTTTGTACTCAAATTGGACTTTAAAGGGGTATTCCCTTCACTTAATGAGTATGTAGGCCTGATGTATGAGACCCCCACCATTCCCAAAAATGAGGAAGTCACAGAGCTGATTAAACACTGCGCCCCCATATAAGTTTTCCTTGCACTCCAGCGCTCCCAGACAGCCAGATGTACAGGGAACTGCAGCCAGCCCCATTCAAGTCAATGCAGCTCCCTGCACACTCCTGCCCCTTCAGATATGTGGCTCCTTCATTCTCAGGATCATCCTAGCAATATGCCGTTATATCATCAGGTTAGAACACCCCTTTGATTGCCTGCAATGAATTATAGCTAAAAGAATAATCCAGGGCTAGTTCAGTGGTGCTCAGGGCCGGTGCAAGGATTTTTGCCGCCCTAGGCAAAGATCCATTTTTCCGCCCCCTCATGTCACTCACTGACTGACAGACACACACACTGACAGACATACACTCACTCACTGACAGACATGCACTCACTCAGACACTCACTGAATGACGTACACAGAAACTCACTGACAGACATACTTACTGACGGACACACACACATATACACTCACTGACAGACAGACATACACTCACTGATACACACACACATACACAGAAACTCACTGACAGACACTCACTCACTGACAGACAAACACAAACATATACACTCACACAGACACTCACTGACAGACTTACACACTCACTGACATACACACACACACACACACTCAATGACAAACACTCACTCACTGACATACACTGAATGACAGACACATGTACACACAGACATTTACTGACAAACATACATACACTCACTCACTTACAGACACACACACACACACACTCACTCAGTCAAACACTTACCTCCCTGGGGTCCAGTGTGGTGCAGCTCCTCAGTCCTCCAGCGCGCCATTTAGTATGCCGGGGCCGGAATGACGTCATATTCCGGCTCCCAGCATCACAGCGGGCGCGCAAGGGAGGAGTGGGGAGCTGCTAGAACAGCCTCCCTTGCCGCCGTCCTCCTCTCCTCCGGTAATTTACTGGCAGAGCAGGCACCTGCCATCAGGGTAAGCAGGTGCCTGCTCTGCCCATATTTAAGAAGGACCGCCCCCTCCTGGCTCCCCTGTAATGGCTGCAGCCCCAACCAGGCGCCCCAGACGAACGCCTAGTTTGCCTAATGGTGGCGCCGGCCCTGGTGGTGCTTAAATGTTTGTGAACCCTTCAGAACTTTTTATATCTATGAATACATTTGACCTAAAACTACATCAGAATTTCACATAGGTCCTAAAAGTAAATAAAACCAAATCAAACAAATGAGGGCAAAATATTAGTCATTTATTTATGGAGGAAAATGATCCAATATCTCATGTCTATGAGTAATAGTAGTTGATCAGTCCTGCACATCAGCTTGGAGGAATTTTAACAAATTCGTCCATACAAAACAACTTCAAATCTGCTACGTTGGTGGTTTCCTCGCTTCAGGTCCTTCCACTACATTTCTATTGGATTAAGGTCAGGACTTTGATTTGGCCGTTCCAAAACTAACTTTATTCTTCTTTACCATTCATTGGTAGAACGACTTGTTGGATGACCCATGTTCTCTTGATATTCCGATCATGTCCTGACTCCTGACATTTTTTTTAGAATTTGCTGGTATAATTCAGAATTCATTGGGCCATCAATGATGGCAAGACATACTGGCCAAGATGCTGCAAAACAGGGCCAACTACGATACTACCGTGTCTCACAGATGAGTTGAGTTTTTCTGCTGAAGTGTAGAGTTTTCCTTTCTCCAAACATGACGCTTCTAATTTAATCCAAAAGGCTCTATTTTGGTCTCATTTATCCACCAAACAATCTTCCAACAGCCTTCAGGCTTGTTCTGGTGATCTTCAGAAAACTACAGATGGACAGCAATCCGCTTTTTAGGGAGCAGCGGCTTTCTCCTTGCAATCCTACCATGCACACCATTGTAGTTCAGTGTCCTCCTGATGGTGGACTCATGGATATTAACATTAGCAAATGTGAGAAAGGTTTTTAGTTGTTTATATGATACCTTGGGTTCCTTTGTGATCTTGCAGACTATTACATGACTTGCTCTTCATATAATTTTTGCTAGTCAACTGCTCCTGGGGAGGGTAACTATGGTCTTGAATTTTCTCCATTTGAACACAGTCTGATTGCAGATTGGAGGAGTGCAAAACACTTTAGAGATTGGGTTTTTGTAACCTTTTCCTGCCTGATGAGCATCAACAACTCTTCTTCTGAAGTCCTCAAAAATCCCCTTTGTTTGTGCCATGATACACTTCCACAAAAATGTGTTATGAAGTTTGGACTTTGATAGATCCCTATTCTTTAAATAAGACAGGTCGCTGATTGTCTTCTGATTGATTGAAAACACCTAATTTTATCTTCAAACTATCGGCTAATTGTAAAGGTTCACATACTTTTAACACTCACAGACGTGAAATTAGATCGTTTTACCTTAATTAATAAATGACCAAGTAAATATTTTTAACTCATTTCTTTGATTTGGTTACCCTTATCTACTTTTAGGACCGATGTAGTTCTTAGGTTAAATATATGCAAAAATATAAAAAATTCAGAAGGGTTCACAAACTTTCAAGCACTGCTGACTGCTTCTTCCAGAAATAGCGCCACTTCTGCCAACAGATTGTGTCTGGTATTGCAGCTCAGGTCCATTAAAGTTAATAAGACTGATACCATACCCACCGCATATATAAGAAAAAAGCCTATTGTTAAAGCTTTTTGACCATTATCAAATGTTTGATGACCCTTCCGTGGATATTTTTTTATTTTCATATATTTTTTTTTTTAATTAACTTTACACTTCAAAGCCGTGAAATCAAAGGCACATCTTTCCTTTCACAAAGTGACACCCACTCTTATGTATGATCAGCACAGCTATTTTTATTACCTTATATTAAAAGACACATTTTATTTTTATCTCACCACTCGCCTCCACGGGGAACTCTGAGTGTTCGTTTTTAGTACAGTCCGCACCTCTCTTTACAGACTTTCATTCCTGTTGTGGTTGACTATACCGTAGCTTAAGAGCCTCTTCTTCCATACTACAGTAGAAACCTAACAAAACACTAAAAGTTTCATAACAAAGTGGACATATAAACCTTTATTGCCGACTCTACGAGAAGCTCCGGGGGAAGGAGGTAATATCGAGAGTAGGGATATGGAGGACCATAGATCTTCATTATAATATGGTTTATGCTTCCATTAATGAAGCTTTTTAAACTTCTAATTAGAAAAAAAACAAAACTAATCTGGGTTCCATAAAGCAGTCTAATAAAATACACAGTGTATTAGCTTACTTTTATGTCTTAATCTCGGCATTCGGGCACTGTAACAGTATCTACATGACCAAATGGATGGTAATTGAATACTGCTGCATTCATCACATTTCACCAAGTAATTAACTTTTATCCAGATGAGGCAGATGAAATATTATACAATTCTGTTAAATAATGTATGCCACTGACGGCACTTTCATGCTTTGGAAGATTAGCTGACTTTTAAGGATTTTCAGCCGTTCTGCAGATAGCTCTTACACATCATTATGAGGGATGAAATTAAAACCTACTATTTGGGGGACAAGGGATTTAGAAGATCTTTAATGATGACATTTAGGACCTAATTAGAAATTAACCAGATTCTCATTTTTACGAAATTTGATCTGGGTAAACTCATTTGTAACGTGACTTCAAGCTTTATTGAGACAAGCAAAACAAACAATGAAAGCTGAGGGGCAGGTCGGAAATGGGAAAAGTATTGAATGTTAAATCTTGGCGGTTTCAGCACAAACTAAATATGGTTTTGTGTGATAGGCAGTGGAAGTCAAAGGCATCAGACTTAAAGGGGTTATGCCATGACTGATGTAAAAAATAAATATACATTATATAGTGAACTAGAAAAAGTACCTGGTGCTGCCCAAGTATGAAGTGCTGGTCTGTTTGTGTGTTTATTGGATTTGTTTCAAGGGTGTCCAGGAGGCCCATCCATGCCCTGTTTTTTATTTTACACCCCAGTGACCTTCACAGCACTCCACCTTCTTAACAGTGACCTCTACAGCTCCTTCACAGTGATCTGCACCCCACCCCCTAACTGTGACCTCCACAGTGCCCCACCCCCTTCACAGTGAACCCCACAGCACCCCACCTCCTTAACAGCTTAGCTCTTGGAACTACCATTTAAGAGGCAGAATGGAGAGCAGTTCAGTAAGACTGGATCTTGCAATTCAGCTATCCATGTATTATAAGGACAACTAATAATTTTTTAACAAATAATAATAATAATAATTTGAATGGCTGCCATGTAATACTTCTCTTCCACCAATCACGTCTTCCCTTGGCAAAGTCATTCATCTTCCAGAGATGTGGGGGTTTTCTAAAAAGTTTTTATCTTATCAAAGTGGACTCAAATACCACAGTTACTAAGTTAGGCTAGTTCCACAGAGGTGGTAAATCTATCCAGTAGGCTGTGCCAGCAGAGGAACAGCCTGCCGGAGTTCACAGTATCCGGCCTAGCCAGATAAGGCCATGCTCCACCAGAGCCCATTGCCTATAATGGGAACCAGTGGGAATTCAGCCAGGTTCTGGCATGAGAACAGGGTTTCGGTTGGACAAAAAATGTTGCGTACGGGAAAGCAGTGCGTGCTGGAAAGCAGCCGTATCCCATTATAGTCAATGATGAGCGGCCGTGACCGGCTAGGCCGGATAAGGTGAACTCCGGCAGGCTGCAACTTTTTGGTTCCCTAAGGACAAATGTTTATTGTTAGAGAAACTACTACTCAGGTAAGCTTATCAACCCACTCTCTAGTGACCAACCTCAAAAAATTATGGCCACCCAGTGCTTAATTATGGGGTGGGTAGAAGGGCCATCTACATCAGGCCACCATTATCCTCCCCCCTCCAAGATGGTTCACAGCAAGGTCTAACTATAAGTCACTGATGATTTTTGGCTTCAAAACTAGTCTTAGCTGGGATCATCTCCTCTTCTACTGGAGGTGAAAACTTGGTCGGGACCTTATCCTCTAAAGGAACAACTTTTAGCAAATGAGGCAGTGAAAGAATTTCAGACAGGGCAGTGTTTTTATTAAA
>JAKVIS010006418.1:0-10419 GCA_033119425.1 Bufotes viridis
TATATAAATTTTTCTCAAAATTTATTGTTCTACATGTCTTTGATAAAAAAAAAATCCAATAAGTGTATATTTATTGGTTTGGGTAAAAGTTATAGCGTTTACAAAGTGCAAAAAAGTTAATTTCCGCATTTTGAAGCAGCTCTAACTTTCTGAGCACCTGTCATGTTTCTTCAGGTGCGAGAATGTCAGGATAGTATAAATACCCCCCAAATGACACCATTTTAGAAAGAAGACACTCCAAAGTATTTGCGGAGGGGCATGGTGAGTTCATGTATAATTTCATTTTTTTTCACAAGTTAGCGGAAAATGACACTTTCTGAGGAAAAAATAAAATAAAATAAAGTTTCCATTTCTGCTAACTTCTGGGAAAAAAAAAATAAAATCTCAGACAGACTCACTATGCCCCTCAGTGAATACCTTGGGGTGTCTACTTTCCAAAATGGGGTCATTTGTGGGGTGTGTTTACTGTTCTGGCATTTTGGGCAGGGCTAAATTGGGAGCAGCCATGTAAAACCTAAAGGTACTCGTTGGAATTTGGGCCCCTTTGCGCACCCAGGCTGCAAAAAAGTGTCACTCATGTGGTATCGCCGTACTCAGGCGTCATATCACCCACCACTGGAGAAGGCCACTTTCAGTTATTTTGGCCCCAGCACCCAGACAGAGGAGAGAGGTCCCACAGAAAGGAATAGGCCTTATATCACCCACCACTGGAGAAGGCCACTTTCAGTTATTTTGGCCCCAGCACCCAGACAGAGGAGAGGGGTCCTACAGCAAGGAATAAGGCGTCATATCACCCACCACTGGAGAAGGCCACTTTCAGTTATTTTGGCCCCAGCACCCAGACAGAGGAGAGAGGTCCCACAGAAAGGAATAGGCGTCATATCACCCACCACTGGAGAAGGCCACTTTCAGTCATTTCGGGCCCAGCACCCAGACAGAGGAGAGAGGTCCTACAGCAAGGAATAATGCCTTATATCACCCACCACTGGAGAAGGCCACTTTTAGTTATTTCGGCCCCAGCACCCAGACAGAAGAGAGGGGTCCCACAGCAAGGAATAAGGCGTCATATCACCCACCACTGGAGAAGGCCACTTTCAGTTATTTTGGCCCCAGCACCCAGACAGAGGAGAGAGGTCCCACAGAAAGGAATAGGCGTCTTATCACCCACCACTGGAGAAGGCCACTTTCAGTCATTTCGGGCCCAGCACCCAGACAGAGGAGAGAGGTCCTACAGCAAGGAATAATGCCTTATATCACCCACCACTGGAGAAGGCCACTTTTAGTTATTTCGGCCCCAGCACCCAGACAGAAGAGAGGGGTCCCACAGCAAGGAATAAGGCGTCATATCACCCACCACTGGAGAAGGCCACTTTCAGTTATTTCGGCCCCAGCACCCAGACAGTGGAGAGAGGTCCCACAGCAAGGAATAAGGCGTCATATTACCCACCACTGGAGAAGGCCACTTTCAGTTATTTAGGCCCCAGCACTCAGACAGAAAAGAGTGCTCCCACAGCAAGGAATAAGGCGTCATATCACCCACCACTGGAGTAGGCCACTTTCAGTTATTTCGGGCCCAGCACCCAGACAGAGAAGAGAGGTCCCACAGCAAGGAATAAGGCGGCATATGACCCACCACTGGAGAAGGCCACTTTCAGTTATTTAGGCCCAGCACCCAGACAGAGGAGAGAGGTCCCACAGCAAGGAATAAGGCGTCATATCACACACCACTGGAGAAGGCCACTTTCAGTTATTTCGGGCCCAGCACCCAGACAGAGAAGAGAGGTCCCACAGCAAAGAATAAGGCGTCATATCACCCACCACTGGAGAAGGCCACTTTCAGTTAATTAGGCCCCGGCGCCCAGATTGAGGAGAGGTTCATTCAACTTTGGGTTGCACCACAAGATCATGGTAAAGTAAAAAAAAATGAGGATTCAATAAAGAAGTGCCCCGGAGTACAAGAATACATGGTTGAGGGGGAGGCAGTTATAAATGTCTATTCTGCACAAGGGAGGGACAGGTCCTGTGGGATCCATGCCTGGTTCATTTTTATGAATGTCAGCTTGTCCACGTTGGCTGTGGACAGGAGGCTGCGTTTGTCAGTAATGACGCCCCCTGCCCTGCTGAATACACGTTCAGACAAATGCTGGCCGCCGGGCAGGCCAGCACCTCCAAGGCATAAAAATGCTAACTCTGGCCACGTGGACAATTTGGAGACCCAGAAGTTGAATGGGGCCGAACCATCAGTCAGTACGTGGAAGGGTGTGCAGACGTACTGTTCAACCATATTAGTGAAATGCTGCCTCCTGCTAACACGTTCCGTATCAGGTGGTGGTGCAGTTAGCTGTGGCGTGGAGACAAAACTTTTCCACATTTCTGCCATGCTAACCCTGCCCTCAAAGGAGCTGGCAGTGACACAGCTGCGTTGGCGACCTCTTGCTCCTCCTCTGCCTTCGCCTTGGGCTTCCACCTGTTCCCCTGGCTGGCCACATTTGTACCTGTCCTCTGCTGTTGCAAAAAACCTCCCTCTGAGCCACTTCTAACAGACTGGCCTGAAAGTGCTAAAAATGACCCCTCATCCTCCTCCTCCTCCTGGGCCACCTCCTCTTCCATCATCGCCATAAACGTTTTCTCAAGGAGACATAGAAGTGGTATTGTAACGCTTATAATGGTGTCATCGCCACTGGCCATGTTGGTGGAGTACTCGAAACAGCGCAACAGGGCACACAGGTCTCGCATGGAGGCCCAATCATTGGTGGTGAAGTGGTGCTGTTCTGCAGTGCGACTGACGCGTGCGTGCTGCAGCTGAAACTCCACTATGGCCGGCTGCTGCTCGCACAGTCTCTCCAGCATGTGCAAGGTGGAGTTACACCTGGTGGGCACGTCGAATATGAGGCGGTGAGCGGGACGGCCGAAGTTCCGCTGTAGCGCAGACAGGCGAGCAGCGGCAGGATTTGAATGCCGGAAGCGCGCACAGACGGCCCGCACTTTATGCAGCAGCTCTGACATGTCGGGGTAGTTGTGAATGAACTTCTGCACCACCAAATTCAGCACATGCGCCAGGCAAGGGATGTGCGTCAAACCGGCTAGTCCCAGAGCTGCGACGAGATTTCGCTCATTATCGTACACCACCAGGGCGGGCTTGAGGCCCACCGGCAGAAACCACTCGTCGGTCTGTTGTTCAATACCCCGCCACAACTCCTGCGCGGTGTGGGGCCTGTCCCCCAAACATATAAATTTCAGAATGGCCTGCTGACGTTTACCCCGGGCTGTGCTGAAGTTGGTGGTGAAGGTGTGTGGCTGACTGGATGAGCTGGTGGAAGCAGAGGAGGAGGAAGCCGAGTAGGAGGAGGAGGCTACAGGAGGTAAAGAATGATGCCCTGCGATCCTTGGCAGCCGGAAGTACGTGCGCCAAGGAACTCCCGCCTGGGGCCCAGCCGCCACTACATTTACCCAGTGTGCAGTTAGGGAGATATAGCGTCCCTGGCCGTGCTTACTGGTCCACGTATCTGTGGTTAGGTGGACCTTGCCACAGATGGCGTTGCGCAGTGCACACTTGATTTTATCGGATACTTGGTTGTGCAGGGAAGGCACGGCTGTCTTGGAGAAGTAGTGGCGGCTGGGAACAACATACTGTGGGACAGCCATGGACATCAGCTGTTTGAAGCTGTTCTGTGTCCACCAGCCTGAATGACAGCATTTCAAAGGCCAGTAGTTTAGAAATGCTGGCATTCAGGCCCAGGGCTCGAGGGTGGCTAGGTGGGAATTTACGCTTTCTCTCCAAGGTTTGTGAGATAGAGAGCTGAACGCTGCCGTGTGACATGGTGGAGATGCTTGGTGACGCAGGTGGTGGTGTCGGTTGCACATCCTCTGTTTGGTGGGCGGCAGGTGCCAACGTTCCTCCCGAGGCGGAGGAAGAGGCCGAGGCAGCAGCAGAAGAGGGAGCAGGGGGAGCCAGAGTGAGTTCCTTGCTTTTAAGGTGTTTACTCCACTGCAGTTCATGCTTTGCATATAGATGCCTGGTCATGCAGGTTGTGCTAAGGTTCAGAACGTTAATGCCTCGCTTCAGGATCTGATGGCACAGCGTGCAAACCACTCGGGTCTTGTCGTCAGCATTGTTTAAAGAAGTGCCATGCCAGGGAACTCCTTGAAGCTGCTATTGGGGTGCTCGGTCAGTGGTGGCGGTGGCCAGTAGCAGGCGAACTCTCTTGGAGGCGGCTGGTCTGCTTTTGCCCCCTGCTCCCTCTTTTGCTACGCTGTTGGCTCGGTTTCACCACTGCCTCTTCCTCTGAACTATGAAAGTCAGTGGCACGACCTTCATTCCATGTGTGGTCTAGGACCTCATCGTCCCCTGCATTGTCTTCCACACAGTCTTCCTCCCTGACCTCCTGTTCGGTCTGCACACTGCAGAAAGACGCAGCAGTTGGCACCTGTGTTTTGTCATCATCAGAGACGTGCGGACTCCGATGAGGTGGTATTCCCATGTCCTCATCATCAGGAAACATCAGTGGTTGTGCATCAGTGCATTCTATGTCTTCCACCACTGGGGAAGGGCTAGGTGGATTCCCTTGGGAAACCCTGCCAGCAGAGTCTTCAAACAGCATAAGAGACTGCTGCATAACTTGAGGCTCAGAAAGTTTCCCTGATATGCATGGGGGTGATGTGACAGACTGATGGGCTTGGTTTTCAGGTGCCACCTGTGCGCTTTCTGCAGAAGACTGGGTGGGAGATAATGTTGTGAACGTGCTGGATCCACTGTCGGCCACCCAATTGACTAGCACCTGTACCTGCTTATGCCTTACCATCCTTAGAACGGCATTGGGCCCCACCAAATATCGCTGTAAATTCTGGCGGGTACTGGAACGTGAGGTAGTTGGTTCACTAAGACATGTGGTTGTGGCAGAATGGCCACGTCCTCTCCCAGCACCAGAGGGTACACTAACACCACCACGACTGCGTCCACGTCCCTTACTAGATGTTTTCCTCATTGTTACCGTTCACCAAGCACCACAATAAGAAAAAAAATATTTGGCTCAATGTATTGATTTCAAAATCAGGCCTTTTTTTTACAGGCACCTAACACTATCTGCCTATTTGTTTATGTAGCGTATTACACTAATCCAGGCACAGCAGTAACCACTGATTTAGGGGAATATCTCTTTTAGGGCTAGTATTTAGGCCCTGGATGAAAGGTATCCTTTTATGGACAGATTTACATTTGGAGATGCACAGTAGCGTGAGAAAAAATATGTAGGATTATGCCTTCAGCAATTGTATTTTAACACTTTGTGTAATATATCATTTAGGCCTCTTGCACACGAACATGTGCACCCCGTGCCCGTATTGCGGACCGCATTTGCGGATCCGCAATACGAGGCACCATTCCGTCGCCATTCCGCATCACGGATGCGGACCCATTCATTTCAATGGGTCCGCAAATCCGGACATGCGGAACGGTGCGGAATGGAATGACGGAACGGAACTCTACGGAAGCACTACGGAGTGCTTCCGCAGGGTTCCGTTCCATACTTCCGTCCCGCAAAAAGATAGAACATGTCCTATCTTTTTGCGGAACGGGCAGATCGCGGACCCATTCAAGTGAATGGGTCCGCGATCCACTGCAGCTGCCCCCCGGCCGGTGCCCGAGCATTGCGGGCCGCAATTTGCGGCCCGCAGCACGGGCTCGGGTGCACACGTTCGTGTGCAAGAGGCCTTAACGGACAGAAATACAATGGGAGATGCACGGTAGCGTGTGAAGTTAACGAGGATGACCCTGTCAGCACTTGTATATACACCTTGAGTGTAATATACCCTTTTACGGACAGATTAACACTTGGCCTGCAACTGCTGGAACACCAGATTTATGGTATTGCTATTTTGGCAAGTGAATTTCACCCCAGAACAAAATATATGTTTTGGTGGACATTATTATACTTGGCCAGCCACTGCTGGGATACCAGATTTAGGGGATTGCTATTTAGGCAATTGAATTTCACCCCAGAACAAAATATATGTTTTGGCCGCACTATTATACTTTGCCAGCCACAGCTGAAACCACTGATTTATGGTATTGCTATTTTGGCAATTAAATTTCACCCCAGAACAAAATATGCCCTTTTACAGACAGAATAACACTTGGCCTGCAACAGCTGGGACACCAGATTCGGGGTATTGCTATTTTGGCAATTAAATTTTACCCCAGAACAAAATATATGTTTTTGCGGACACTATTATAGTTTGCCAGCCAGTGCTGGAACATCCAGATTCAGGGTATTGCTATTTTGGCAACTGAATTTCACCCCAGAACAATATATATATATTTTATTACAGTATATATAAATATATATATACTATTAGGCCTTATTCACACGTCCGTTGTGTTTATGGATCCGCAAATTGCGGATCCATAAACACACCCGGCCGGCAGCCCCATAGAAATGTCTATTCTTGTTCACAGTTGCGGGCAAGAATAGGACATGCTCTACTTTTTTGCGGAGCTGCGGCCGTAAGATCGGCGGCGCTCCGCAAAAACTGATGCGGAGAGCACAGTGTGTGCCCTCCGCATCGTTCCGTGCCCCATTCACAGTCAATGGGTCTGCATGTATTCCGCAGAATTGCGGAATACATGCGGACTACATTGCGGACGTGTGAATAGGGCCTTATAGTTTGCTAGCCAGTGCTGGGACACCAGATTTAGGGGATTGCTATTTTGGCAATTGAATTTCACCACAGAAAATTATATATCCTTTGCCAGACAGCAGACAGTATTATACTTGGCTATCCAAAGCTGGAACACCAGATTTAGGGGATTGGTATTTTGGCAATTGTATATAACCCCTTAATAAAATATAGAAATTGCTATCCTGAGTTTCTAGGGGTGACAATAAGCACAGCCAAGCCCCTGATGTAGGATATAGCAAAAAAAAAAAAAAAAACTAGTATTGATAGATTGATGGACTTGGTGGCAGCTTGTTCTGGTGCACCACAAGTCACAAAATGTCCGCCGATCACCCCAGACAAAAAGTGACAGAAAAACGCTCTGCAGCCTAAAAACCAGTGAGCAATTAACTAGAAGTTGATTCATTCACAGCTGTAGATCGATCACTTCATTAGGTGCTCGCCTTCACAGCAGCTGCCTACACTAATCAGAGCTGTGTGACGTGCGGCGCTACGTGACTCCAGCTTAACCACTTAAGCCCCCCTAGCTTAAACACCCTTAATGACCAGGCCACTTTTTACAATTCTGCACTACACTACTTTCACCGTTTATTGCTCGGCCATACAACTTACCGCCCAAATGAATTTTACCTCCTTTTCTTCTCACTAATAGAGCTTTCATTTGGTGCTATTTCATTCTTGCTGACATTTTTACTTTTTTTGCTATTAATCAAAAATTACCGAAATTTTTGGACAAAAAAATGATATTTTTCACTTTCTGTTTGAAAATTTGTCAAATAAAACTACATTTCTATATAAATTTTTCTCAAAATTTATTGTTCTACATGTCTTTGATAAAAAAAAAATGCAATAAGTGTATATTTATTGGTTTGGGTAAAAGTTATAGCGTTTACAAACTATGGTGCAAAAAGTGAATTTCCGCACTTTGACTTTCTGAGCACCTGTCCTGTTTCCTGACGTACTACAATGCCCAGACAGTAGAAATACCCCATAAATGACCCCATTTCCGAAAGTAGACACCCTAAGGTATTCACTGAGGGGCATAGTGAGTTCATGGAAGTTTTTATTTTTGTCACAAGTTAGCGGAAATGTTTTTTTTTGTTTTTTCAAAAAATTTCATTTTCCGCAAACTTGTGACAAAAATAAAAACTTCCATGAACTCACTATGCCCATCAGCGAATACCTTAGGGTGTCTACTTTCCGAAATGGGGTCACTTGTGGGGTATTTTTACTGCCCTGGCATTTTAGGGGCCCCTAAAGCGTGAGAATACAAATGCGTAAAAATGCCCTGTGAAATCCTAAAGGTACTCTTTGGAATTAGGGCCCTTTTGCGCATCTTGGCTGCAAAAAAGTGGCACACATGTGGTATCGCTGTACTCAGGAGAAGTAGGGCAATGTGTTTTGGGGTGTATTTTTACATATACCCATGCTGGGTGAGAGAAATATCACTGTAAATTGACAACTTTGTATAAATTTTTTTAAAAAGTTGTCGTTTACAGCGGTATTTATCACACAAAGTATGGGTATATATAAAAATACACCCCAAAAGTCATTGCCCTACTTCTCCTGAGTACGGAGATACCACATGAGTGACACTTTTGCAGCCAAGATCGCAAAGAGCCTAAAACCAATGAGTACCTTTAGGATTTCACTGAGCAATTTTACGCATTTGGATTCCAAACCCCTTCTCACGCTTTAGGGGCCCTAAAATGCCGGGACAATAAAAATACCCCACAAGTGACCCCATTCTGGAAAGTAGACACCCTAAGGTATTCGCTGATGGGCATAGTGAATTCATGGAAGTTTTTATTTTTGTCACAAGTTAGCGGAAATGTTTTTTTTTTTTTCTTTTTCTTACAAAGTCTCATATTCCACTAACTTGTGACAAAAATAAAATTTTACATGGACTCACTATGCCCCTCACAGAACACCTTGGGGTGTCTACTTTCTAAAATGGGGTCACTTGTGGGGTATTTTTACTGCCCTGGCATTTTAGGGGCCCCTAAAGCGTGAGAAGCGGTTTGGAATCCAAATGAGTAGAAATGTCCTGTGAAATCCTAAAGGTACTCATTGGATTTAGGGCCCCTTTGCGCATCTTGGCTGCAAAAAGTGCCACACATGTGGTATCGCCGTACTCGGCAGAAGTAGGGCAATGTGTTTTGGGGTGTATTTTTACATATACCCATACTGGGTGTGAAAAATATCTCTGTAAATGACAACTTTTTCCATTTTTTATACAAAGTTGTCAATTTACAGAGATATTTCTCTCACCTAGCATGGGTATATGTAAAATACACCCCAAAACACATTGCCCTACTTCTCCTGAGTACGGCGATACCACATGTGTGCCACTTTTGCAGCCAAGACGTGCAAAGGGGCCCTAAATCCAATGAGTACCTTTAGGATTTCACAGGGCATTTTTACGCATTTGGATTCCAAACTCCTTCTCACGCTTTAGGGCCCCTAAAATGCCGGGACAATAAAAATACCCCACAAGTGACCCCATTCTGGAAAGTAGACACCCTAAGGTATTCGCTGATGGGCATAGTGAATTCATGGAAGTTTTTATTTTTGTCACAAGTTAGCGGAAATGTTTTTTTTTTTTTTTTCTTTTTCTTACAAAGTCTCATATTCCACTAACTTGTGACAAAAATAAAATTTTACATGGACTCACTATGCCCCTCACAGAACACCTTGGGGTGTCTACTTTCTAAAATGGGGTCACTTGTGGGGTATTTTTACTGCCCTGGCATTTTAGGGGCCCCTAAAGCGTGAGAAGCGGTTTGGAATCCAAATGAGTAGAAATGTCCTGTGAAATCCTAAAGGTACTCATTGGATTTAGGGCCCCTTTGCGCATCTTGGCTGCAAAAAGTGCCACTCATGTGGTATCGCCGTACTCGGCAGAAGTAGGGCAATGTGTTTTGGGGTGTATTTTTACATATACCCATACTGGGTGTGAAAAATATCTCTGTAAATGACAACTTTTTCCATTTTTTTATACAAAGTTGTCAATTTACAGAGATATTTCTCTCACCCAGCATGGGTATATGTAAAATACACCCAAAACACATTGCCCTACTTCTCCTGAGTATAGCGATACCACATGTGTGGCACTTCTGCAGCTAAGATGCACAAAAGACCCCAATTCCAATGAGTACTTTTCAGGAGGGCATTTTTACGCATTTTTCTTCTCACGCTTTAGGGCCCCTAAAATGCCAGGGCAGTATAAATACCCCACATGTGACCCCATTTTAGAAAGAAGACACCCCAAGGTATTCTGTGAGGGGCATGGTGAGTTCATACAAGATTTTTTTTGGCACAAGTTAGCGGAATTTGATTTTTTTGTTTTTCACACAAAGTCTCCCTTTCCGCTAACTTGTGACAAAAATTCAATCTTTCATGGACTCAATATGCCCCTCAGCGAATACCTTAGGGTGTCTTCTTTCCAAAATGGGGTCACATGTGAGGTTTTGTACTGCCCTGGCATTTGAGGGTCTCCATAATCATTACACGTATGGCCAGCATTAGGAGTTTCTGCTATTCTCCTTATATGGAGCATACGGGTAATGAGATTTTTTCTGTTCAGCCTCTGGGCTGAAAGAAAAAATGAACGGCACAGATTTCTTCATTCGCATCGATCGATGTGGATGAAAAAATCTCTGCCAAAAAATATGCAAAAAAATAGAGGGCCTGGCGATTGCCAGGACATAGAGGCTCCGCCCAAACATCCATACCACTTCAGCT
>JAKVIS010006419.1:0-10443 GCA_033119425.1 Bufotes viridis
CTTGAAAGGTTAGAATGGTGGGTCGCAGTTTCATATTGTTGTGATATCTTGTCCTCTAGCATTGACTTGACTGCCATAAAATATGCTATATCTTTCATCATTAAGTGCAGTGTGGGTCTTTAATTTTAGGATAAATTCCTCTGATTTGAGACTTAATAACAGAGGAGAATATATTTCAGACAGTCTCCCATAACTATAATAGGTTTTATTCAATTTTGTACACATGGCCTTTAATTGATCTTCGTTGTAGCCTGATCCATATGCTGCATCCATACATTGTTCAGTCTTTTCCCAAAAAAAAAAGATAAATTATTGTTCTATTAATTTGATACCGCGCTCTATGGCTAGGTAAAAATATATAGTATACTGTGTCTATGCAGAGCCAAGTAGTTACCTCCCGTTGTGCTGCCCTCCTTGCGTCCCCGGCTTGGTTATGAGGTCCTCGGGTGCCTGTATAGTTCTATTCCCGTTCTCTTTCTGGGATTTTTCTCCCGATCTGCAGGGCTTGAGGTTTGCTAGTCAGTGCTGCTTCTCGAGTCCGGTCTCTACTGTTGGCGTGTGTGAGTCGCTCCCGGCCAGTGGCGCGAGCTCTCAGTTCGTGGTTGCACGCTCGCTGGGAGCAAAGGTGACGTCACCGCAGCGGCTACTGGTAGTCGTGGGCACCTCTAAGCTTCAACACGTTTGGGTAATTGCGTTGCCCTTCGTCAGGATATATTATTTTACCTTCTCCTGGCACATATGCAATGCAGAGTGCACTTACAAAATGGGTATTATTGTCCACTTGCACAAAATGGCTGCTGACGCACACCAAAATAACAGACGGATTAAAACTTATTTTTTTGTGTCACTGGGCTCAGGGCAGGATACAAAAAGGTTGCATTGCACCCACAAAAAATAACGCCGTAGATCGCAGACTTAACACCAAGCTCTGATATCAGATTTTTCCTAATCTCTCCCTCACAGCAGCAGCATCCTATTCCTACTCTAATAAGAGCTAACATTGACATGCGGCGCTACGTGACTTCAGCTTATATAGAGGCTGGGTCACATGCTGCATTTGGCCAATCACAGCCATGTTATTAGTAGAATGACTGTGATGGTTTCCACACATCTTAAATGCTTGTTGATTGGCTGCCCTGCAGCCTTTCAACAAGCTTTATAAACTGACCGAACACCAAACTCGAACCCGAACTTTTACGGAAAACTTTACAGTTCGGGTTCATTCAACACTAATGAAGCAATACTTTATCCAGGGCGCTTTGAGGGTGTACATTATAATGTTTTGCAACTAAGTCTAGATAAAAAGAGGGAAGAGCTTGGGGTCAGTGTTGACTGTAGATAGTCTGTAAGCTTCATAGTGTCAATGGCATGTAGATTTCTGAATGTGTGATAAATGGGAGTTTGCTGAAATGGATGAGGACCTGTGACTGTGAAGCAGAGAAGGCTGTGGTCATAGAGCAGAAGAGGAGAATTAGTAAACTTAGAAACAAAGCACAGTTGGAAAAAGACCAGATCATGAGTGTTATTACCATCTTTATGTATTGTATATGAAAGTTAGAAAGCTGTTAAAGGACAATAGAGGTGGTTAGAGATAGAAACTAGTAGGCAGCTGGGGACAATTCTGAGGACAGAAAATGTGGCAGTCAGGCAGAAAAGTGATTCAGAAAGTGGGTGGCTAAGTCAGTTGTTCGGTAGATAAAAGGATGGAAGAGTTCTTTTTGTGTACTGGCTGCAGGCTTTCCCCTATGTATGCTGGCTGCATGGGGCTGCGTGCTGTCTGCGGCCTTCCTAGTGTGTGAACTGGGACCTGTGAATGTGTGTACTCCCCGTGTCTGCATCATAGTGTAGTTCCTGACAAAGTTCCCTTGCAGGCTGGCTGTATGTGCTCTCACGTACTGGCTGAAGGCTGTATCCTGTGAATGCTGGTTGCTTGGGGCTGCATGCTGGCTGTGGCCTTCTTTGTATGAATGTGGGCCTGTGAATGTGTAACACCCCAGAATGGTGTTACCACTCCTGTACCCTGCTACTGTCTTTAATGGTCTAACATAAATGTCATCTGTGTAATTCTGTTCCAGGTTCACCTCAATGTGAATCTATAATATTGTTATGCAACTGTTATATATGTAATATGCCTGGTTCACCAACAGGTGGCAGAATTTCTGGCAGAGCTATCTTAGACATAATGGAACTCACCATTCCATTTCTCCCCCTTTCAGCAGAAGTGGGCGAGTCCTGCTTGCTACCAGAAGGAGTGGGGGCAGTTCTAGTTTGGGCGGTTCAGACTCCATGCTGGAGCTGACAGGACACTAACCTATTCCTTGGCTGAAACTAAGTCAGACTAAAGTGCAGAGTGCAGAATAAAGAAGGAATCAAAGTTACTAAGCTAGCCTGTCCAGTACAGCAGAGAGATAGATATAAAGCAGAGTTGAGTTTGCCTGCCAGTTCCTGCTAAAGCCTGCTTGAACCAAGACAAAGCCTGAAAACTGTTTGAAGAAACATTTATTCAAGTAAAGCTGCCATTGAACTTCACCTCAAGGTCTGGACTCAAGTTATTCTTTCAAATGCTTTAGTTATTCCCCTTTTTATTGCTTTGGAGCCAAAGCCTGGGGTCAGCGGTATCGGGTAGGAGCACCGTGACACACATAAAGAGGCATTTAGGCCGCACTGACAACTCGGCATTCCTACTACACTTGGGACGTGATATAGAGGGCCCTGGGGGAGACGTTACATTGCAAATGTGCATACTCTCTGTGTTTAGAAATATGTATGCTGGCTTCGTCAGGGGCTTGATAAGCGAGTGAGTCCCTGACGAAGCCCCTGAGGAAGCCAACTCAGGCGAAACCCGGGTCGGGCAGAGCGGTTGTTTGATGTTTTATGCGCGATTGTTTTTTACCGCTGTGAGTATATTAAAAGCATTTAAGAATTTACATAATTTGGCGTTCTGCAATATGTGATTGTTCTTTCGAGGTACGGAAGATTTGGTGATCTGTTTGGTCGGCTTTATGGTGTGTTAAAGTGGCGTGGAACATCAGCCACCTTGTGCAAGATCCTGCTGCATGTTGATAATACAAGCGTGGTTCCTGGATTAAAGTTTTTACCTTGTGGATTAAGAAGGAGGAGGGACTGACTCCAATACCCCAGGGACTGCTGCTGAGAAAAAAATTGCAAGTTACACAGAGACATTTTTCGTCACTTTTTTCACTGCCCAGCCAAGAGCTGGAGGAAACATCCTCCG
The DNA here is from genome assembly GCA_033119425.1 of Bufotes viridis. Lineage (NCBI taxonomy): Eukaryota > Metazoa > Chordata > Amphibia > Anura > Bufonidae > Bufotes > Bufotes viridis. Next base: position 3,236 of record JAKVIS010006419.1, read on the forward strand.
CTTCTTCGAGTAAGCAAGCAAGTAGTGATGATGAGGGTCATGTGGGAGCAGGTGTTGGCCCTGAGACCGTTGAGGGAACATCAGTGACATGCAGACAGTAGCAGATGATGCTGTAGCCAATCGCACTTGGGAGCCGGGTGAAGAAGGGGTTCGTCATCATCATCAGGAGAAGAGGGTGTCAGCTTATGTGTGAGACAGCGGCTGAGCCAGCAGGATGGTAGCGTGGCTGTGAGTCAGCAGGGTGGCAGCAGTGGGAGGTCAGGAGCCAAACATGCTTGGGGTAGAAAAGCCGCTTCACAGGAGCCTACCTGAAAGTATCAGTGCATGGGTTCACAAGGCACAGTAGCAGGCAGTCAGCGTGCAGTGTTGGGGGAAAATGACATACTCGGCGGTGGTCTAGCCTGGGGCAGCAACTGATGTGTCACCCAGTGGCATACATCCAATTTGATGCATTTAAGGCTCCACCACCTTAGTCGAGAGGAGCTGTCTGTCCTTCCCATCATCTGCTGGTTCTGATGCTCCTGCTCCTCTTCATCCTACTCCTCGTCAGTCATTCCATAAGCAATCGATCACCGAAGCAATTGCCAAAAGACAACAGTATGCGTGCACTCATCCAACAGCACTGAAGCTAAATGTGCTCCTGGCCAAGTCGTGACTCGCTGGTGTGGCAGTCCCTCCCTTTCCAAGTGGTGGACTCTGCATCTTTCATAGAACTTATGATTTGTGCCAAGCTGGGGTGGAGAGTCCCAAGCCATCATTTCTTTGCGAAAAGGCAGTACCTGCCCTGTACACTTATGTAGAACAGAAGGTTGGTCAGTCTTTGAGCCTGTCGGTGTCTGCCAAAGTGCAAGGCAGCGCCGATGTGTGGAGCTGTAACTACAGTCAAGGACAATATATGTCCTTTATGGCCCACTGGGTAAATGTGGTTCCTGCCCAGGCACAACAGCAACTTGGCCAGGTGACGCCACTTCCGCCTCCACGTTCTCACGCTGTTTGGTCCTGCAACAATGTCTGCCTCTGGCTCCTCATCCTCCCCTGTGTCCTCAGCCTCCACTGCGGGAACAATTCACAGTGCCCTTCCAGCATAGCACATGTGCAGAGGCACGAGCGGTGTCACGCTGTTCTGCACCTCGCTTGCCTGGGCAAATGGAGTCACACAGGGGAGGAACTGCTCTCTGTCCTTCATATAGAAATCAAATCCTGGCTTTCTCCTCGACTATGTTACCATAGTAACTGAATGAAGGAAAAATTAGATGCACAATGGATCCTTGTCTATGTAGCAGCTGTCAGCCCTGTATGACATGGTCCCTATTTTTCATCAGAATTGGCCAATGATTTGGTAGCCAAAATCAGGAGTGGTACAAAACACAGAAGACATGCAAATATTCCATTCACGTGTCATCTCTGTTTTAGATCCCCTGCTGTCTTTTTTTTTCTTTTGCAATATTGACCAAATGCTGACTGGAGTAAGGCGGATGCTCAACAGACAGGATCCCTTTTTTTGGGGTTATTGTTCTGACGGTATAGAGGAAGGGCAAAATAATCTGTGACATCAACACAAACTTACTGCTGACACTCTCTCCACTCTGTCAGGGGGTGCTGTACTTGTATAAGCGTTTAATAGAACAGGTTCTGTTGACATCTATGTGGAATCAGCTAACGATGGTGCAAAAGGAGTGCGCTCTTTCATGCTGTAGTAGAATCTTGGGCCTCTGCAGCACGGCTGCTTGGTGTGGCCATACTCTAAGGCAGAGTGGCCTGGGTATACCTGATTTATAGTGATCTATGACAAATTAATTTGGCCCTCTGTATGATTCTTTATTCCTGGCGCTAACATTGACCTGTAAGGCTAAGCTCACACTTAAGTTATTTGGTCAATAACTGCCCAAAAATTGATGTATGTAGTGATTCTAATAGTGATGTCTGTCATCTGCTTGTCTTATAATGACTGACAGTATTGTTTTACTACCACAGCAGACTCCTATGCGTGTTACTGCACATTGTTCTACACCACTTTACAGGCTCTCTGCAGCCAGGAAATAGCAGTTTTTAACGTGATTCGCCACAAATAAATTTGTATCTAATCAAATCTTTTTGGAAAATTCGACAAACCGACTGAATCGAATTTTGAGAAATTCGCTTTCTCTAATTATAACAAATGTTTTAAATATAATATCCAGAGTAAATGTTAGTTTAGTAAAGGTGGGATATAAAAGGAGCTGATAATTGAGTACAACATTTCTTTTAATAGACTGTAATATCAGTTTATGCAAAACTTGATGAAAGTTATAACCATGTATGTGATTATGTGGGTATTCTAATTGCAATATTTCTTCCAACTTTAAAACCAGTTAATGATCCAATAATAAGTCAATGATTCATGCAAATGAATTTTATAAATGATTACACTATTCTAATAAACTTCATTGAGTTGTTTTGTTTCGATTCTTGTAGACAAAGTTAATAGAAGGCACTTACTAATGTATTGTGATTGTCTATGTTGCCTCTTTGCTGGCTCATTTTTCTATCACATTATTCAGAGCTTGTGTCCAGGGTTCTTACCATCCTGCAATCCAGCAATCGAGATTGTGCTTGCACACTATAGGAAAAAGTGGCAGCCTATGTGCACTCACGTGGTCCCAGCCACTGCAGATGACAATGCCTTTTCTTATAGTGTGCAAGCTCGGACATCTCTGTTGGATTAAAGGGTGGTTGTAACCATGAAAAAGAGCAGCGTATAATGTGATGGAAAAATGAACTAATCCTGCAAAGGAGGCAATATGGACAATCAGAATACATTAATGTCTTGAATTAACTTTCTCTACATGATAAATACCAATTGCTGAAGTGAGACAACCCTTTAATGTCAGATATTCACTAGTGTCAATGACAAGAGCTGCTCTTTGATAAGAACATTCCCCTCAATAACCCCACCAATGCGCCTTTTACATTGGAGTTCTGTAGACTGTAGATGATAGGATTCATCATGGGTATGACAGTTGTATAGACAACATTGAAGGTTAAATCTAGAACATCAGAATAAGATGGTATTAGATATACTGCTAAGCATGTCCCATAGAAAATAGAGATGACTGTGATGTGTGACGAGCAGGTGGAGAAGGCTTTACTCCGACTTTCTTTTGACTTCATCTTGAAAATGACTGATAAAATTTTAATGTAAGAAATAGAACTGCACACCAACGGGACAAATATTAATATTAAAATTTCGATGCCTGTTACTACCAAAAGGAATTGTGAGCTTGTGCAGGAAATCTTTGTTAGTGACTTAGAGTCACAGAAGAACTGGTGGATGAGGTTGGAGTGACAGGAGGTCAGGTATAAAACTGATTCTATAAACAGTACAGAGTTTAAAAAGGCGGCTGTCCATAATCCAATAATTATCAGGATGCAATTTCTCCGACTCAGAATCTGATGATAATGTAAGGGAGGCAGATAGCGACATATCGATCATAAGCCATAATGAAGAGAATAAATCCTTCTGCAGTCACCACTGCTACTGAAAAAACACAACTGAGTATAGCATTGACAGAAGGAGACAAAGTGATTTCCGGAGAATAAGATGTGCAGTAATTTAGGAACCGTGACCGTTGTATAAAATATGTCTACAATGGACAAATTACAGATAAAGAAATACATGGGTTCATGTAACTGAACTTCCAGACAAATGACTGTGATAATGGAGGAATTGATAAGGACTCCGACCAGATATATCAAGAAGAAGAAAGCTGTAATAAGCGGTTTATTCCTTGTCTTCCCAGAAAATTGCAAAATATAAAAATAAGTAATGGACGTCTCATTCTTCATTTGTGTTTTCTTAGTATTCTACAAAAAACACCCACAATTGTTAATTAAAGATTAAAGCACATACTATTTCAAATCTCAATAAAAATAGAGGAGAGAGTGGTCCTGCAAAACCCAGTCTATACTAAATAGTGACCTTATGCCTTTCGGTCACTTACCTCTACCAAAGCTCTTTCACAGTTTGCGTGTTCCCCTCAAGTTTTATGGGTTGTCTTTCTTATACACAGATTTTTGGGCAGAAACCCTGTAGTGTCATACAGCAGTATCTAAGTAAATGGGATTTTCAAAATCTCACTTACACAGTTGGGAAATTGTCAATGTATAAATTTGCCTGATCAGCATGATGCCAATTGATATTGCAGAGAAGATTCCAGGCAAAAGCAATCCCATAGACTTCAATGGAAAGGCTTTTATCTGCATAATATCCATAGGAATAATGGCTGAGATTGTGGCATGTGACCACTGCAGAGGACCACAATTGAACAGTTACCAGCACGGAAGCAAACGGAGTCAGCACTGGAGGTGAGAATTTCTCCTTAGCTTACCTTTTGTGTACAGGTGAAATCTGCAGGCATATCCCCCAATCTAAGAGTACTCATCTATAGGATCAACCCTATAAAACCAGGCATTCTACTCATAATGAGTGAATGAATTCTAAAAGAATCAGATTTCTTACAAACTTTAAAAAATTCATCAAATTTTACAAATGAATGCCTTAGCGATTATATTGCCATATATGTCCTAGAAAAGTCAGCAAGATGCAGAGAGTGAAGGAGCTGGATGTTCCTGATGACATATTCTCATCGATATTAGATGATGTGGAAAAGGAGGAAAAACAGTTGGCAGAAGAAGGGCTCCACCTGTAGGGCAGGAGGCGCTGGGGTTGGAGAAGTGGTATGCAGAGCTATTAATATTCTGTGTTTACTGTCAAATAGCCCCCAGGAGATTGCAGGCCAGAACAGCAATAATTCTTGTGCCCCCATCTCACCAGCCAAACCCCACACCAGATACAGCTCCTGTTTAAATGATCCCACGTGGCCATTAACAGCGTGGCCATGCACTCTGCATGATAATTAGCCAGGCCACATGGTTCTTACCACAGCATGGCTGCAATCCGACCCGCAGCACGCCCGCTTGGTGTGGCCATACTCTAAGGCAGAGTGGCCTGGGTATATCTGATTTATCCATGACAAATAAATTTGTAACAATTTAAATTTCTTGGCTAACTTTGGCAAAGTTGCTAAATCGAATTTTTCAAAACTTCGCTCATCTCTAATTACTGCATCAGCCTGTGTGTTTAAAAAAAAATCTGTATTAAAGTAGTAATTTTACATGCATAATTCAAAGACATTTCGCAGCAAACAATATATTATTCTTAACGTAAATTATCAATACCAATGTGCAGTATGTTTGGAGATGGGGAAGTACATTTCATTGTGCCTCTGTCTCTAAATTATGGAAAACACACTAGCACTATTACTATTCAGATACAGTTCAGAATTGGATAGAAACACCAACAGATTTTGGCCACTACACTAGGCCCAAGAGAATGTAATTTTTTAAATTCATAATGTATTGACATGCAGTTTGGTTCTGGATACAAAAAATACAGATTTTGGCCACTATACTAGGATCAAGAGAATGTAATTTTTACGTATACACACTGTATTGACATGCAGTTCAGTACTGGATACAAAAAATACAGATTTCGGCCACTACACTATGCCCAAGAGAATGCATTTTTAATATACACACTGTATTGACATGCAGTTCGGTACTGGATACAAAAAATACAGATTTTGGCCACTATACTTAGCCCAAGAGAATGTAATTTTTAAGATACACACTGTATTGACATAAAGTTCGGTACTGGATACAAAATAAATACAGAATTTGGCCACTACACTGAGCCCAAGATTATGGAATTTGTAATATAAACACTGTATTCAGATACAGTTCAAAATTGGATAGAAAAACCAACAGATTTTGGCCACTACACTAGGCCCAAGAGAATGTAATTGCTATATACACACTGTATTGACATGCAGTTCGGTACTGGATACAAAAAATACAGATTTTGCCCACTATACTAGGCCCAAAAGAATGCAATTTTTAAGATACACACTGTATTCGGATATAGTTCTATATTAGATACAGATTTGTCTCCAAATAAAATGTATTTTCTGCTGGAATACTGTATATACAGTTGCGGCCTAAGCGCACACACAGATGTGCCCAAAACTAGTTAACTATGGCCAAAATATAAATGACTCTCTGCTGGAGTAATTAAAATAACAGTTACGGATTGAGCGCACACACAGATTGTTAGAAGGAAATATGGTGGCCTCTCCTGTATGGACAATATGCAAGGTGCACGTGTCTGAAATGACTCACCCTAGTCAGAAGAGGCAGGCGTATAGGAAACTAGGAAGACAGGCACTCTATATCAGGTCACCAGCAGATATCAACTAAAGGCAGGGATAGTATAAGGTATGTTAAAAAAACTATATTTATTTTTGTAGTAGTAATGATAAAAAAAACGTATTTCAATATAGGTCACTCCCAATGTACAGGGAGAGGGGAATAGTAGTGAAAAATTGGATAAAAAGGTAAGAATTGAATGGGGATAGGAAAAAGATAAAAAGAGGGGGTTGTGAAAAAATGATGGTGTTAAAAATGATATTAAAACAGAGAAAATAAATAATAATGATAAAATATTGTAAAAGTATAGTTAATGCTCTGGGATGAGTTCAGAGGAAAAAGTACAGCAGCAGCCTTCCAGACCCAATGTATAGTATATGCAGCTATGTGAAAGTGATTTTCATTTATGTGAAAATAGCCTTTATTTATGCGAAAGTGATTTTCATGTATGCGAAAATAATTTTCAGCGAACCAGTGCCTGGTGGCGTCCCACCAAAATTGTCTCACTGGTCGCTGTTACCTTTCCTCGAAGATGGCAGGTTCTTTTCTGCGTAGGATCAGATATGGCACAAGTTAGGTTAATTTTCCCAGAAAGTAATTTCTCTGATGGTGCAGTGTATATCTCAGTAGCAGGCACACTGTGGTGAATAAGCCCCTTTTTTATAATCAAGTGTCTGCCCAACACACTGCTTTATGATGGTGCAGTGTATATCTCAGTCGCAGGCACACTGTAGTGAATAAGCCCATTTTTATGATCGTCTGCCCAACACACTGCTTAATGATGGCGTATTGTAGATGTCACTAATCGAAATCTTTCTGTCTTTTAGAAGTTAAAAAGCGATGAAAGCTCTGCACTATCTGTCCCTTTCTGATGACAGTTGTCCCTGATAGTGCTGAAGAAAACCCCTTCTTAAAAAAAAACAGGTGCTGCACTGCTGTCAAACACAGACTGTAGTCCTTAAAAG
>JAKVIS010006420.1:0-10424 GCA_033119425.1 Bufotes viridis
GTTCAAGTCAGAAGTCACTTTGTGAGGCTTACATAATATAAACCACCCAAAAATGACCACATTTTAGAAATTACACCCCTCAAGGTATTCAAAACTGATTTTACAAACTTTTTAAGCCTTTAGGTGGTCCACATGAATGAAAGGAAAATGTAGATGAAATGATAGAATTTCACTTTCTTTGGCAGATTTTCCATTGGAATCCATTTCTTACAGTAGCAAAGCAAGGGTTAACAGCCAAACAAAATTCAATATTTATTGCCCTGATTCTGTAGTTTTACAGAAACACCCCATATGTTGTCATAAACTGCTATACAGGCACACGGCAGGCGCAGAAGAAAAGGAATGCCATATGGCTTTGAAGGGCAGATTTCACTGGGATAATTTTAAGCTGCCATGTCACATTTGAAGACCCCCTGATGTAGAAACTCCAAAAAAAGACCCCCTTTTGGAAACTATGGGATAAGGTGGCAGTTTTGTTGGTACTATTTTAGGGTACTTATGATTTTTGGTTGCTCTATATTACACTTTTTTTGAGGCAAGGTAACAAAAAATAGCTGTTTTGGCATAGTTTTTATTTTTTGTTATGAACAATATTCATCTGACAGGTTAGATCATGTAGTATTTTTATCGAGCAGGTTGTGATGGACGCAACAATAGAAAATAGGCCTACTTTTTGGTTGTTTGTTCTCAGTTTTACATAATAAAACATTTTTGAAAAAAGTTTTTTTAGTGTCACTATATTCTAAAAGCCTTAGTTTTTTTTTGTTTTTCTTACACACTTTTCTTTTTTTCTTTTTTTTTTAACGGTGTTCACCTGAGGGGTTAGATCATGTGATATTTCTATACAGCAGTTTCTTATGTATGCGGAAATAGGTAATATGTATACTTTTATTTATTTATTTAAGTTTTACACAATAAAATCATTTTTTAACCAAAAACACATGTTTTAGTGTCTCCATATTCTGAGTGCCATAGTTTTTTTTTTTTTTTTGGCTCGATTGTTTTAGTTAGGGTCTCATTTTTTGCAGGATGAGATGACGGTTTGATTGGTACTTTTTGGGGTGCATATGACTTTTTGATCACTTGGTATTACACTTTTTAGTGATGTAAGGTGACAAAAATGGCTTTTTTACACACTTTTCTTTTTTTTTTTTCACGGTGTTCACCTGAGGGGTTAGGTTATGTGATATCTCTATACAGCAGTTTCTTATGGACACGGAAATAGGTAATATCTATACTTTTTTATTTTTATTTAACCCCTTAAGGACACGGCCCTATTTCACCTTAAGGACCAGGCCATTTTTTCAAAATCTGACCAGTGTCACTTTATGTGATGATAACTTTAAAACGCTTTTACTTATCCAAGCCATTCTGAGATTGTTTTTTCGTCACATATTGTACTTCATGACAGTGGTAAAATAAAGTCGAAAAATTTCATTTTTATTTATAAAAAAATACCAAATTTACCAAAAATTTTGAAAATTTGCAATTTTCCAAGTTTTAATTTCTCTACTTCTAGAATACATAGTAATACTGCCAAAAAAAGTTATTGATTTACATTCTCCATATGTCTACTTCATGTACTGATCATTTTGGGAATGCCATTTCATTTTTTTTGTAACATTACAAGGCTTAGAAGTTTAGAAGCAAATCTTGACATTTTTCAGAAATTTTCAAAAACCCACTTTTTAGGAACCAGTTCAGGTCTGAAGTCACATTGCGAGGCCTGAACGAGCAGCCATTCTCGAAACTACACCCCTGAAAGTACTCAAAACTTATTTTACAAACATCATTAACCCTTTAGGTTTTCCACAAGAGTTAATGGCAAATGGAGATAAAATTTCAGAATTTCGATTTTTGGGAAAATTTTCCATTTTAATCAATTTTTTCCAGTAACAAAGCAAGGGTTAACAGCCAAACAAAACTCAATATTTATTGCCCCGATTCTGTAGTTTTCAGAAACACCCCATATGTGGTCCTAAACTACTGTATGGCCAAACTGCAGGGCGCAGAAGGAAAGGAACGCCATATGGTTTTTGGAAGGCGGATTTTGCTGGACTGGATTTTTGAAACCATGTCCCATTTGAAGCCCCCTGATGCACCCCTAGAATAGAAACTCCATAAAAGTGACTCCATCTAAGAAACTACACCCCGGAAGGTATTCAAAACCAGTTTTACAAACTTTGTTAACCCTTTAGGTGTTCACAAGAGTTATTGGCAAATGGAGATGAAATTTCAGAATTTCAATTTTTTGTTACCTTGCCTCAAAAAAAGTGTAATATAGAGGTACCAAAAATCATATTTACCCTAAAATAGTACCAACAAAACTGACACCTTATCCCGTAGTTTCCAAAATGGGGTCACTTTTTTGGAGTTTCTACTGTATGGGTGCATCAGGGGGGCTTCAAATGGCACATGGTGTCAAAAAACCAGTCCAGCAAAATCCGCCTTCCAAAAACCATATGGCGTTCCCTTCCTTCTACGCCCTGCCGTTTGGCCATACAGCAGTTTACGACCACATATGGGGTGTTTCTGCAAACTACAGAATCAGGGCAATAAATGTTGAGTTTTGTTTGGCTGTTAACCCTTGCTTTATTACTGGAAAAATGGATTAAAATGGATAATTTGCAAAAAAATAGCTGTTTTGGGACAGTTTTGTAATTTTTTGTTATTTACATTGTTGAACTGACAGGTTAGATTGTGTGCTATTTCTATAGAGCAGGTTGTTACGGACGCGACAATACCAAATATGTCTACTTTTTGGGGGGTTTTGTTTCAGTTTGACATAATAAAGCATTTTTGAAAAAAAAATATTTTTTAGTGTCTCCACATTCTGAAAGCCATATTTTTTTTTTTTTTTGGCAATTGTCCTATGTAGGGGCTCATTTTTTGCGGGATGAGATGGCGGTTTGAATGGTACTATCTTGGGTTGCATATGACTTTTTGATCACTTGCTATTTCACTTTTTGTGATGTAAGGTGACAAAAAAATGACTTTTTTTACAACGTTTTTATTTTTTATGTTTACGGCGTTCAGCTGAGGGGTTAGGTCATGTTATATTTTTATAGAGCAGGTCGATACGAACGCGACGATACCCAATATGTATACTTTTTTTTTATTTATTTTGGTTTTACACAATAATATCCCTTTTGAAACAAAAAAAAACATGTTTTAGTGTCTCCATAGTCTGAGAGCCATATTTTTTTCAGTTTTTAGGCGATTGTCTCAGGTTGGGTAATTTTTGCCGGATGAGGTGGCAGTTAGATTGGCACTATTTGGGGGGTCATATGACGTTTTGATCGCTTGCTATTACACTTTTTATGATGTAAGGTGACAAAAAAATGTATTTTTAACAAAGTTTTTATTTTTATTTTTTTTACAGTGTTTACTTGAGGGTTTAGGTCATGTGATATTTTTATAGAGCAGATTCTTACGGACGTGGAGATACCCAATATGTCTACTTTTTTAAATTTTTTTACATTTAACACTGAAAAGCATTTTTGAAACAAAAAAAATCATGTTTTAGTCTGAGAGGCATAGTTTTTTTATTTTTTGGGCAATTGTTTTATGAAGGGGCTCATTTTTTGCGGGATGAGATGGCGGTTAGATTGGTACTATTTTGGGAGGCATACACCTTTTTGATCGCTTTGTATTACACGTTTAGTGATGTAAGGTGCCAAAAAATGGCTTATTTACACCATTTTTTTTTTTTATGGCGTTCACGTGAGGGGTTCAGTCATGTGATATTTTTATAGAGCTGTTTTTTACGGACGCGGCGATACCTAATATGTGTAGTGTATTTTTTTAACTTTTTTAACTTTTTATTCAGTGATTTGTGTTTTTTTATTTTTACATTTTTTTGGACCCAGACCCACTTGGTTCTTGTAGATCCAGTGGATCTGATGTCAGTATAATATAGTACAGTACACTATATAGTGTACTGCACTGTATTTTTTACTTTTCACAGTCTGGTCAGACTTCTGCCTTAGCAGAAATCTGACCAGAGTTACTATACCATGGCAAGCAGGACGCTTCTGAAAGCGTCCTGCTGCCATAGTAACCATCACCCACTGCCATTAGAGAGTAGTGGGTGATGGATGTGGAGGAGGAGCTCCCTCCCTCTGCGATCTCATCCTGGGGGCTGCATAGGCACAGCAGCCCCTCGATGGGAGAGGGAGGGAGCTCCTCTCTGTTAACACCTTCCATACCGCGGTCCGTCCGACGCGGTAAGGAAGGGTTAAACGGCTGGCATCTGCAGCACAGATGCCAGCCGCTTTTTCTATCAGAGTGCCAGCAATGTGCTGGCACTCTGATCAGAACCACCAGACACCAGGGAATTATTACAAGGGAGGCGGGCGGGGATCGCTATTGCGATCACGCCTGCCGCACCGCCCGCCTCCCGCACCGCCTCCCGCCTCCGCAACCACTCCCTGCACCGCCGCCGCCATAACAAGATTGGGGGCTGCAGGGGGTTAAAATGATTATCTTTGGGGCAATTAACTCTCTGATCCCGCGGTCACAGACCGCGGGGATCAGAGATCGCAACCGCTGCAAACCGCAGGTCTGAATTGACCTGCGGTTTGCAGCTGATCACGATACGGGGGTCACATGACCCCCTCTGCATTAGGAACATGGTTCCTGTTGATCTACATCAGCAGGAACCATGTTGCTACCGCGCCCACAGTGCAGTAGCAGTTTAAACACAGGGCGTACATGTACGCCCTGTGTCCTAAGGACTCGGACATTAGGGCGTACCTGTACGCCCTGTGTCCTTAAGAGGTTAAGTTTTACACAATAACAGCATTTTTGAACCAAAAAAAATCATGTTTTAGTGTCTCCATATTTTGAGAGCCATAGTTTTTTTTTAATGTTATGGGTGATTGTCTTAGTTGGGGTCTTATTTTTTGCAGGATGAGATGACGGTTTGATTGGTATGATTTTGGGGTGCATATGACTTATTGATATCTAGGAATTGGAACACTTTTTGTGATGTAAGGTGACAAAAAATGGCATTTTTAGTAACATAGTAACATAGTATATAAGACCGAAAAAAGATGTTGTGGATGCGGCGATACCTAATATGTATACTTTTTTTTTTAGATTTCACTTTAACACAATAACAGCATTTTAGAAAAAAAAAAAATTATATCTCCATTTTCTTAAAGCCATATTTTTTTCATTTTTTGGGCGATTGTTTCATGTAGGGGCTACTTTTTTGTAGGATAAGGTGACGGTTTGATTGGTACTATTTTGGCGTACATACAACTTTTTAAATCACTTTTAATACCTTTTTTTGGGAAGTGAGGTGGGCATCATAGTTTTTCTTTTTTATGGCATTAACCCTGCAGGGAAAGTAACATGACCCTTTCATAGATCAGGTCATTACGAACGTGGTGATATCAAACATGTGTAGTATATTTTATTTTTTAAATGTTTAATCAATTATCAATATGCGGCTGTAAGAAAAAAAAATTTAACTTTTTTTCCACTTTTGTTTTTACATATTTTGAATCAGACCCACTTGGTTCTTGCAGATCCAGTGGGTCTGATGCCTCTATAATACACTGCAGTACACTATATAGTGTACTGCAGTGTATTGTGACTTTACACAGCTTGATCCGCCTTCTGCCTATAGCAGGAGGCTGATCAGGCTTAGCTATACCATAGCAACCAGAAGTCTATGAAGGTGTCTGGTTGTCATGGTAACCATCAGGACTGCTGCTACAGCAGTGCAGTGCTTTATGGGGAGGGAGCCCTTCCTTCTGTGAACCCATCAAGCATGGGGTTACTACAACGGCAAAGCAGTGGCTTCATGGGAGAGAGAGGAGCTCCTCCCTGTTAACCCTTACCATACTGCGGTCCCTATGGACAGTGGCATGGAAGGAGTTAAATGGCTGCCATTAGTGCCAGCACCGATGTTGGTCGTTTCAAGTAGAGTGTCAGCTGTGTTCTGACACTCTGCTAACCGCTCTGGCCATCCTTAAAATGGAGGAGTGGAGACTGTGGGCATCAGAACCTGTCAGCCGGCATTAGAATCCTCTGATTGGCTAGTCTGTACAGAAGAGCCAATCAGAGTGATCACTGACCAGGGACCGCCCTTATTGGTCCAGAGCCAGTTAGCTGAGATCCCTGGCTGTATGTAACAGCCGAGGTCTCAGCGCTTTCACCATGTCTGCAGACATGGTGATAATTGAATTCCATGAAGTGTATACTCGTCATGGAGCGCCAAGGAGCAGTGCTCCATGACGAGTATAGACGTCAAATAGCGCTAAGGGGTTAAGGAGAGTCAGTTTCATTTGTTTTAGATAAAATGTTAACTAAGCAGGGAGGTCAAAGTGTCTTAATATGTACCATTAGCAAAGGAAATCTGAAACAATCTTATACCAAGCATCCATTAATGTGACTGATCAACTGTGAACAGAAGTAGCTTTAAAGTAGCTCTTTTAGACAGCGTTTTCTCTTGCAAATAACTACTAAAGGAATGGGATAATGAAATTCTTCAAACGATCAGCCCCATTTGAAATAGTCTTCCAATTCTGAGTCAATGTTTCATTTCTAATTTAAGGTATATCGCATGAAAGTAATATTTTCCCACTTTGCTATAAGCTCACAATAAATGGCCAATAACACTTAGTACGGATTAAATGCTTAACTAATCTGTTCTTTCAGTGCATTATTTGAATTCAAGTGGTTTCTTTCTCAAGTATTAGGTCAGTGAATCTGTTCATATTCATGCATGCAATCATTCTTCGCGTGTATTAGACTCAGGAGCCTCTTTAGGGAAATATACTTGGCACGAATTTTGAGTGGTCTTTTCAATATTAAATTAATATGACTACAGAATCTATTTCAAAGTCATTAGATGTCTTTATTACTTTACAATAGCTGCTAATTAATGAAATCTTCAAATAAATGCTGACCTTTGATTTTAGACAGCATGCAAAAAAGTGATATATGGTAGTACTTGGTATGATAGGCAGAACAGAGAGATGATAGTCTCTTTCATGTGATTCTACGGTAATACACTCACTGAATTGCTTTCCCTAGTCTGCAGAGTGTGACATGTATAATGTGTTAACCAATTAAAAAGTTAATAATTTACCTACGTGAAACATTCTGAAGTGAAATAATCCAATGCAATGAATTCAGTTTATCAATGTAACAGGCAATTTTATTAATGATACATCAACATCACCCCACATTACAAACCAGAGTTTTTGGCTTACAAATTCTGATGAAATACTAATGCAAAACACGGACCAAACACTGACTAAAAGAACGTATTAGCTATGAATTTGAGTCGAGTTGGTGGAGTGATTTGTGTGGTTCATTTCAATAACCAATACTCCTCCCATATGGCAATAATCCAGCTGCCATGTTTGATCCATCCAGGAAGTTCGGCCTATGTGGTTTTAACCCAAAAATATGTTGAAAGCAAAATGCCATTAAGTTTATAGTATGGCGGGATCCCAGACCTCACGGAAGGACACACCTGGGCTAGAATTTGGTTGTCGGTGACGTAAAATAAAAATTTCCATAACAGAATGTGGTAGCTAGGAATTATGAATTTGAGTCCAGTTGGTGGAGCGATTTATCTGGTACTGCTGTCATAGTTCTGACCATAAACAATTGCAATAGTAACACAGACTAAGACCTCTTTCACAAGCCAGGTCCGCAATACATGGGGCACTGGCCATGTGCATTCCACATCACAGATGCGAAGCAATTCACTTGAATAGTTCTGCAAATCCGGAGATTCGGTGTGGAAGGAACGGAACCACAGAATGGAATCACTACAGAGCGCTTCCATGGCGTTCCGTTCCATGCTTCCATTCCGCAAAAAGATAGAACCTGTTCTATGTTTTTGCGGAACGGACGGATCTCGGACCGCATTCAATTCACATGCAGCTGGCACACAGTCGGTGCCCATGCATTGCAGACCACAATTTATGGTTCGCAGCACGGCCACGGGTACACACAGTCATGTGAAAGAGGCCTTACTTTTTGCTAAAAGAACACATTAGCAACAATGAATTTGTGTAGAGTTACAAAGTTACATTTTTTTTTGGCAAATTACTAATTTATTCACTAAAAGACTAATTTTTCAGATAAAATGATAATTTTTCCAACAAAAACAATCAACTCTGCTGTGCGAAGAATCAATTTATTTGAACTGCCCTCAGGATATTAAATAAGACTGATCTGTTATACTAAATCACAGTAACTGGCACTGTCCCTACAGTCTCCCTATGCTCTCCCTACAGTGTATAAAGACTCTCCTACGATCTCCCTACACTGTCGCTGCACAGTCCTTGTGCTGTCCCTATACAATATTCTACCATTAAAAGCTTTCTAACACACTGTCCCTAGAGCTTGCCATATCTCTCCCTATGCTCAGTTTGCAGTGAAATGAAAAACAGAGTGGGATGAGGCTTTTATAGGGCTATGACATCACAGGAGATGGCTTTGTGCAAATTTGTCTGTCTGCGTGGCATTATGGGCCATCTTACATTACTGGGCTTCTTACTTTCATATTGTAACACATGTAGCCACCATTTTAGGGAAAAAATGATTTGTTACAACAAAGTGCGATGATATTCGGATTCGTGACAAATCAAATTTTTCCTGAAATTCAGATCAAAGTCAATTTGTTTCACTTTGATTCGCTTAACACTAATTCTGATATAAAGTGTGATTTCTTTGATTAGTGAGTGTCCTCCCCATACTCTACCCCTCTATGATGCCCGATTATTGACAATTATCTATGCAATATGCATATTAATGTTATTTTAACTTGTATACTATTAATACTGCCGTTTTTAACATGCCTAGGACAACCAGATGATCAATCAGACAATCAGAAGATGATCTAATGATGGCCATAAGACTGAAAAAAATATTAACTCTTTGGTTTGAAGGTATCACTATCCATCTTAAAAGAAGAGAAAATGTAGAAAATAGTGAATGTTTCCAAAGTAAAGGTAAAACATCAACTCAAAATCACACAAACTACACTGTGTCATGAGAAACAGTCTCAAACGTGGTTGGATAAGCAAAAACATTCAAAAATATTACCACATAAAGTCAGATTTGCAAAATGTGATTGTCATGAACACAACTAGGGTTAGTAGTACAGCCATTCTGTGAGAACCATATTTTTTATTTTTTTTTCAATGGTGCTGTGGGAGGATATATTTTTGCAAGATGAGTTGCTATTATCATTTGTTCTATTTTGGGGTTTATATGGCTTTTAATCACCTTTTTTTTTTTGAATTTTGGGAAGCAGGATAAAGAAAAGGCATCAACTCCTACTGGCCGCTCTGGCATAGTTTTTATCACATTTTTTACAGCATTCACCTAACGGGATACATCGTGTATGGGATCAAATCCAGTGCTGAGCCACGCCCCCTGCACTGATCACATGACAGTGACGTCACCCCAGGTCCTTCGGCTGTTCAACAGTTTGGGTTGGTGGCAGCCGCCCCTTATGGATTCCATATGCCGCTATAGTGGAATCCATAACGGGATGCGCGACTTACCACCACCCGAACGCCGAACAGCGGACTTTTTTTTTAATGTTCGCTCATCTCTAGTCATTACGGAATATCAAATATGTCTATTTTTTTCAGTTTTACACAATGCAAACATTTTTGAAAAGAAAAAAAATCATGTTTTTGTTTCACCATTTTCTGAGAGCAATATTTTTATATTTATGGCATTCATCTAACTAATCATGTGATTTTTTTTTACAGAGCTGGTCATTACAGACAAAGGAATATATATATATATATATATATATATATATATATAATTTATAAAAAAATTTAATTGTACATGGCTTGATGAGGGGAAAGAGCACCTTTTAACTTGGAACTTTTTTTTTATAAGACACTTTTAAAAATTCTATTTTTCCTTTTTATTTGTATCCTATTAGGGACTTCAAATTTTGAGGGCCTAATCCCTGTTTCAATGCAATAAAATACACGCTGTATTGTACTGAATTGAACTGTCAGTTTTACTCTGACACTAAGGTCATAGGCTTCATATCTGACAGGTCCTATGGCTTTTGTAGGAACTCAGGCTTCCATAGCAGCCATTGGTTTCTCCTGTGAAAGAATCACAGGGAGACAATGGTTGAAAGAGGGTGTTCCCCCCATAAACCCCTTAGATTCAGTGATGAGCACTGACTGCAGCATCTAAGTTATCAGCATCTGCGTCTGAGTTGTTAACTATGCCAGCAGTCACAGTAGGGAACTGGAAGGCATAGTTCCTGTGCCCGCGTCAATCTACACATCGTACTATTACTATATATGTCAGGAGCTCTACATCCACGGCACCATACGTGTATGGCATATGTCAGGAAGGAGTTAACTGTAGAGTTAGGTAAAATGTGTAAAGCTAAATGTGAATAACTATTTGATAGG
>JAKVIS010006421.1:0-10324 GCA_033119425.1 Bufotes viridis
GGGAGATATAATTCCTTTTACAGGAGTGAAAACGTGAGGCCTACTGTTTCTGGTCTAACAAACACCAGATTGATTAAATTGGCCTTTTTTCACCAAAATTACAACACTGGACAATAATGCCTTTTTGCGGTATTAATTACAAGAAGACTGCTGCTAATTGGACACCAGAATTTTTAAAATGCTAGTTTGTGTACATAAATTCCCACACTGGAATATATAATTCCTTTTTCCGGTATAAATTACAAGGAAACTGCTGCAAATTGGACACCAGAATTTTTAAAATGCTAGTTTTGGTACATAGCTTCCCACACGGGGAGATATGATTCCTTTTACAGGAGTGAAACGTGAGGCCTACTGTTTCTGGTCGAACAAACACCAGATTGATTAAATTGGCCTTTTTTCACCAAAATTACAACACTGGACAATAATGCCTTTTTGCGGTATTAATTACAAGAAGACTGCTGCTAATTGGACACCAGAATTTTAAAATGCTAGTTTGTGTACATAAATTCCCACACTGGAATATATAATTCCTTTTCCAGTATTAATAAAACTGCTGCAAATTGGACACCAGAATTTTTAATATGCTAGTTTTGGTACATAGGTTCCCACACGGGAGATATAATTCCTTTTACAGGAGTGAAAACGTGAGGCCTACTGTTTCTGGTCGAACAAACACCAGATTGATTAAATTGGCCTTTTTTCACCAAAATTACAACACTGGACAATAATGCCTTTTGCGGTATCAATTACAAGAAGACTGCTGCTAATTGGACACCAGAATTTTTAATATGCTAGTTTTGGTACATAGGTTCCCACACGGGAGATATAATTCCTTTTACAGGAGTGAAAACGTGAGGCCTACTGTTTCTGGTCTAACAAACACCAGATTGATTAAATTGGCCTTTTTTTCACCAAAATTACAACACTGGACAATAATGCATTTTTGCGGTATTAATTACAAGAAGACTGCTGCAAATTGGACACCAGAATTTTAAAATGCTAGTTTTGGTACATAGATTCCCACACGGGGAGATATGATTCCTTTTACAGGAGTGAAAACGTGAGGCCTACTGTTTCTGGTCGAACAAACACCAGATTGATTAAATTGGCCTTTTTTTCACCAAAATTACAACACTGGACAATAATGCCTTTTTGCGGTATTAATTACAAGACGGCAGCTACTAATTGGACACCAGAATTTTTAAAATGCTAGTTTGTGTACATAAATTCCCACACTGGAATATATAATTCCTTTTTCCGGTATTAATTACACGAAAACTGCTGCAAATTGGACACCAGAATTTTTAATATGCTAGTTTTGGTACATAGGTTCCCTACACGGGAGATCGAATTCCTTTTACAGGAGTGAAAACGTGAGGACTACTGTTTCTGGTCTAACAAACACCAGATTGATTAAATTGGCCTTTTTTTCACCAAAATTACAACACTGGACAATAATGCCTTTTTGCGGTATTAATTACAAGAAGACTGCTGCTAATTGGACACCAGAATTTTTAAAATGCTAGTTTGTGTACATAAATTCCCACACTGGAATATTTAATTACTTTTTCCGGTATTAATTACAAGAAAACTGCTGCAAATTGGACACCAGAATTTTTAATATGCTAGTTTTGGTACATAGCTTCCCACACGGGAGATATAATTCCTTTTACAGGAGTGAAAACGTGAGGCCTACTGTTTCTCGTCTAACAAACACCAGATTGATTAAATTGGCCTTTTTTTCACCAAAATTACAACACTGGACAATAATGCATTTTTTGCGGTATTAATTACAAGAAGACTGCTGCTAATTGGACACCAGAATTTTTAAAATGCTAGTTTTGGTACATAGCTTCACACACGGGGAGATATAATTCCTTTTACAGGAGTGAAAACGTGAGGCCTACTGTTTCTGGTCTAACAAACACCAGATTGATTAAATTGGCCTTTTTTCACCAAAATTACAACACTTGACAATAATGCCTTTTTGCGGTATTAATTACAAGAAGACTGTTGCTAATTGGACACCAGAATTTTTAAAATGCTAGTTTTGGTACAAAGATTCCCACACGGGGAGATATAATTCCTTTTACAGGAGTGAAAACGTGAGGCCTACTGTTTCTGGTCTAACAAACACCAGATTGATTAAATTGGCCTTTTTTCACCAAAATTTCAACACTGGATAATAATGCCTTTTGCGGTATTAATTACAAGAAGACTGCTGCTAATTGGACACCAGAAATTTTAAAATGCTAGTTTGTGTACATAAATTCCTACACTGGAATATATAATTCCTTTTTCCGGTATTAATAAAACTGCTGCAAATTGGACAAAATAATTTTTAATATTCTAGTTTTGGTACATAGGCTCCCACACGGGGAGATATAATTCCTTTACAGGAGTGAAAACGTGAGGCCTACTGTTTCTGGTCTGAACAAACACCAGATTGATTAAATTGGCCTTTTTCACCAAAATTACAACACTGGACAATAATGCCTTTTGCGGTATTAATTACAAGAAGACTGCTGCTAATTGGACACCAGAATTTTTAAAATGCTAGTTTGTGTACATAAATTCCCACACTGGAATATATAATTCCTTTTTCCGGTATTAATTACAAGAAAACTGCTGCAAATTGGACACCAGAATTTTTAATATGCTAGTTTTGGTACATAGATTCCCACACGGGAGATATAATTCCCTTTTACAGGAGTGAAAACGTGAGGCCTACTGTTTCTGGTCTAACAAACACCAGATTGATTAAATTGGCCTTTTTTCACCAAAATTACAACACTGGACAATAATGCCTTTTTGCGGTATTAATTACAAGAAGACTGCTGCAAATTGGACACCAGAATTTTTAAAATGCTAGTTTTGGTACAAAGATTCCCACACGGGGAGATATAATTCCTTTTTACAGGAGTGAAAACGTGAGGCCTACTGTTTCTGGTCTAACAAACACCAGATTGATTAAATTGGCCTTTTTTTCACCAAAATTACAACACTGGACAATAATGCCTTTTGCGGTATTAATTACAAGAAGGCTGCTACTAATTGGACACCAGAATTTTTAAAATGCTAGTTTGTGTACATAAATTCCCACACTGGAATATATAATTCCTTTTTCCGGTATTAATTACACGAAAACTGCTGCAAATTGGACACCAGAATTTTTAATATGCTAGTTTTGGTACATAGGTTCCCACACGGGGAGATATAATTCCTTTTACAGGAGTGAAAACGTGAGGCCTACTGTTTCTGGTCTAACAAACACCAGATTGATTAAATTGGCCTTTTTTTCACCAAGAATTACAACACTGGACAATAATGCCTTTTTGCGGTATTAATTACAAGAAGACTGCTGCTAATTGGACACCAGAATTTTTAAAATGCTAGTTTGTGTACATAAATTCCCACACTGGAATATATAATTCCTTTTTCGGTATTAATTACAAGAAAACTGCTGCAAATTGGACACCAGAATTTTAATATGCTAGTTTTGGTACATAGATTCCCACACGGGAGATATAATTCCTTTTACAGGAGTGAAAACGTGAGGCCTACTGTTTCTCGTCTAACAAACACCAGATTGATTAAATTGGCCTTTTTTCACCAAAATTACAACACTGGACAATAATGCATTTTTGCGGTATTAATTACAAGAAGACTGCTGCTAATTGGACACCAGAATTTTTAAAATGCTAGTTTTGGTACATAGGTTCCCACACGGGGAGATATAATTCCTTTTTACAGGAGTGAAAACGTGAGGCCTACTGTTTCTGGTCTAACAAACACCAGATTGATTAAATTGGCCTTTTTTTCACCAAAATTACAACACTTGACAATAATGCCTTTTTGCGGTATTAATTACAAGAAGACTGTTGCTAATTGGACACCAGAATTTTTAAAATGCTAGTTTTGGTACAAAGATTCCCACACGAGGAGATATAATTCCTTTTACAGGAGTGAAAACGTGAGGCCTACTGTTTCTGGTCTAACAAACACCAGATTGATTAAATTGGCCTTTTTTTCACCAAAAATTACAACGCTGGACAATAATGCCTTTTATGCGGTATTAATTACAAGAAGACTGCTGCAAATTGGACACCAGAATTTTTAAAATGCTAGTTTTGGTACATAGGTTCCCACACGGGAGATATAATTCCTTTTACAGGAGTGAAAACGTGAGGCCTACTGTTTCTGGTCTAAATAACACCAGATTGATTAAATTGGCCTTTTTTTCACCAAAATTACAACACTGGACATATAATGCCTTTTTGCGGTATTAATTACAAGAAGACTGCTGCTAATTGGACACCAGAATTTTTAAAATGCTAGTTTGTGTACATAAATTCCCACACTGGAATATATAATTCCTTTTTCGGTATTAATTACAAGAAAACTGCTGCAAATTGGACACCAGAATTTTTAATATGCTAGTTTTGGTACATAGATTCCCACACGGGAGATATAATTCCTTTTACAGGAGTGAAAACGTGAGGCCTACTGTTTCTCGTCTAACAAACACCAGATTGATTAAATTGGCCTTTTTTCACCAAAATTACAACACTGGACAATAATGCATTTTTGCGGTATTAATTACAAGAAGACTGCTGCTAATTGGACACCAGAATTTTTAAAATGCTAGTTTTGGTACATAGGTTCCCACATGGGGAGATATAATTCCTTTTACAGGAGTGAAAACGTGAGGCCTACTGTTTCTGGTCTAACAAACACCAGATTGATTAAATTGGCCTTTTTTTCACCAAAATTACAACACTTGACAATAATGCCTTTTTGCGGTATTAATTACAAGAAGACTGTTGCTAATTGGACACCAGAATTTTTAAAATGCTAGTTTTGGTAAAAAGATTCCCACACGAGGAGATATAATTCCTTTTACAGGAGTGAAAACGTGAGGCCTACTGTTTCTGGTCTAACAAACACCAGATTGATTAAATTGGCCTTTTTTCACCAAAATTACAACGCTGGACAATAATGCCTTTTGCGGTATTAATTACAAGAAGACTGCTGCAAATTGGACACCAGAATTTTTAAAATGCTAGTTTGTGGTACATAGATTCCCACACTGGAATATATAATTCCTTTTTCCGGTATTAATTACAAGAAAACTGCTGCAAATTGGACACCAGAATTTTTATATGCTAGTTTTGGTACATAGGTTCCCACACGGGGAGATATAATTCCTTTTACAGGAGTGAAAACGTGAGGCCTACTGTTTCTGGTCTAACAAACACCAGATTGATTAAATTGGCCTTTTTTTCACCAAAATTACAACACTGGACAATAATGCCTTTTTGCGGTATTAATTACAAGAAGACTGCTGCTAATTGGACACCAGAATTTTTAAAATGCTAGTTTGTGTACATAAATTCCCACACTGGAATATATAATTCCTTTTTCCGGTATAAATTACAAGGAAACTGCTGCAAATTGGACACCAGAATTTTTAAAATGCTAGTTTTGGTACATAGATTCCCACACGGGAGATATGATTCCTTTACAGGAGTGAAAACGTGAGGCCTACTGTTTCTGGTCGAACAAACACCAGATTGATTAAATTGGCCTTTTTTTCACCAAAATTACAACACTGGACAATAATGCCTTTTGCGGTATTAATTACAAGAAGGCTGCTACTAATTGGACACCAGAATTTTTAAAATGCTAGTTTGTGTACATAAATTCCCACACTGGAATATATAATTCCTTTTTCCGGTATTAATTACACGAAAACTGCTGCAAATTGGACACCAGAATTTTTAATATGCTAGTTTTGGTACATAGGTTCCCACACGGGGAGATATAATTCCTTTTTACAGGAGTGAAAACGTGAGGCCTACTGTTTCTGGTCTAACAAACACCAGATTGATTAAATTGGCCTTTTTTTCACCAAAATTACAACACTGGACAATAATGCCTTTTTGCGGAATTAATTACAAGAAGACTGCTGCAAATTGGACACCAGAATTTTTAAAATGCTAGTTTTGGTACATAGTTTCCCACACGGGGAGATATAATTCCTTTTTACAGGAGTGAAAACGTGAGGCCTACTGTTTCTGGTCTAAATAACACCAGATTGATTAAATTGGCCTTTTTTTCACCAAAATTACAACACTGGACAATAATGACTTTTTGCGGTATTAATTACAAGAAGACTGCTGCTAATTGGACACCAGAATTTTTAAAATGCTAGTTTGTGTACATAAATTCCCACACTGGAATATATAATTCCTTTTTCCGGTATTAATTACACGAAAACTGCTTCAAATTGGACACCAGAATTTTTAATATGCTAGTTTTGGTACATAGGTTCCCACACGGGGAGATATGATTCCTTTTTACAGGAGTGAAAACGTGAGGCCTACTGTTTCTGGTCTAACAAACACCAGATTGATTAAATTGGCCTTTTTTTCACGAAAATTACAACACTGGACAATAATGCCTTTTTGCGGTATTAATTACAAGAAGACTGCTGCTAATTGGACACCAGAATTTTTAAAATGCTAGTTTGTGTACATAAATTCCCACACTGGAATATATAATTCCTTTTTCCGGTATTAATTACAAGAAAACTGCTGCAAATTGGACACCAGAATTTTTAATATGCTAGTTTTGGTACATAGATTCCCACACGGGAGATATAATTCCTTTTACAGGAGTGAAAACGTGAGGCCTACTGTTTCTGGTCTAACAAACACCAGATTGATTAAATTGGCCTTTTTTCACCAAAATTACAACACTGGACAATAATGCCTTTTTGCGGTATTAATTACAAGAAGACTGCTGCTAATTGGACACCAGAATTTTTAAAATGCTAGTTTGTGTACATAAATTCCCACACTGGAATATATAATTCCTTTTTCCGGTATTAATTACAAGAAAACTGCTGCAAATTGGACACCAGAATTTTTAATATGCTAGTTTTGGTACATAGATTCCCACACGGGAGATATAATTCCTTTTACAGGAGTGAAAACGTGAGGCCTACTGTTTCTGGTCTAACAAACACCAGATTGATTAAATTGGCCTTTTTTTCACCAAAATTACAACGCTGGACAATAATGCCTTTTTGCGGTATTAATTACAAGAAGACTGCTGCAAATTGGACACCAGAATTTTTAAAATGCTAGTTTTGGTACATAGATTCCCACACTGGAATATATAATTCCTTTTTCCGGTATTAATTACAAGAAAACTGCTGCAAATTGGACACCAGAATTTTTTATATGCTAGTTTTGGAACATAGATTCCCACACGGGGAGATAGCATTCCTTTTTACAGGAGTGAAAACGTGAGGCCTACTGTTTCTGGTCTAACAAACACCAGATTGATTAAATTGGCCTTTTTGTCACCAAAATTACAACACTGGACAATAATGCCTTTTTGCGGTATTAATTACAAGAAGACTGCTGCAAATTGGACACCAGAATTTTTAAAATGCTAGTTTTGGTACATAGTTTCCCACACGGGGAGATATAATTCCTTTTTACAGGAGTGAAAACGTGAGGCCTACTGTTTCTGGTCTAAATAACACCAGATTGATTAAATTGGCCTTTTTTTCACCAAAATTACAACACTGGACAATAATGCCTTTTTGCGGTATTAATTACAAGAAGACTGCTGCTAATTGGACACCAGAATTTTTAAAATGCTAGTTTGTGTACATAAATTCCCACACTGGAATATATAACTCCTTTTTCCGGTATTAATTACAAGAAAACTGCTGCAAATTGGACACCAGAATTTTTAATATGCTAGTTTTGGTACATAGATTCCCACACGGGAGAGATATAATTCCTTTTACAGGAGTGAAAACGTGAGGCCTACTGTTTCTGGTCTAACAAACACCAGATTGATTAAATTGGCCTTTTTTTCACCAAAGTTACAACACTGGACAATAATGCCTTTTTGCGGTATTAATTACAAGAAGACTGCTGCTAATTGGACACCAGATTTTTTAAAATGCTAGTTTTGGTACATAGGTTCCCACATGGGGAGATATAATTCCCTTTTACAGGAGTGAGAACGTGAGGCCTACTGTTTCTGGTCTAACATAACACCAGATTGATTAAATTGGCCTTTTTCTCACCAAGAAATTACAACACTGGACAATAATGCCTTTTTGCGGTATTAATTACAAGAAGACTGCTGCTAATTGGACACCAGAATTTTTTAAAATGCTAGTTTGTGTACATAAATTCCCACACTGGAATATATAATTCCTTTTCCGGTATTAACTACAAAGGGAAACTGCTGCAAAATTGGACACCAGAATTTTTAATATGCTAGTTTTGGTACATTAGAATTCCCACACGGGGAGATATAATTCCCTTTACAGGAGTGAAAACGTGAGGCCTACTGTTTCTGGTCTAACAAACACCAGATTGATTAAATTGGCCTTTTTTTCACCAAAATTACAACACTGGACAATAATGCCTTTTGCGGTATTAATTACAAGAAGACTGCTGCAAATTGGACACCAGAATTTTTAAAATGCTAGTTTGTGGTACATAAATTCCCACACTGGAATATATAATTCCTTTTCCGGTATTAATTACAAGAAAACTGCTGCAAATTGGACACCAGAATTTTTAATATGCTAGTTTTGGTACATAGGTTCCCTACACGGGAGATATAATTCTTTTTACAGGAGTGAAAACGTGAGGCCTACTGTTTCTGGTCTAACAAACACCAGATTGATTAAATTGGCCTTTTTTCACCAAAATTACAACACTGGACAATAATGCCTTTTTGCGGTATTAATTACAAGAAGACTGCTGCAAATTGGACACCAGAATTTTAAAATGCTAGTTTTGGTACATAGATTCCTACACGGGAGATATAATTCCTTTTACAGGAGGAAAACGTGAGGCCTACTGTTTCTGGTCTAACAAACACCAGATTGATTAAATTGGCCTTTTTCACCAAAATTACAACACTGGACAATAATGCCTTTTGCGGTATTAATTACAAGAAGACTGCTGCAAATTGGACACCAGAATTTTTAAAATGCTAGTTTTGGTACATAGGTTCCCACACGGGAGATATAATTCCTTTTTACAGGAGTGAAAACGTGAGGCCTACTGTTTCTGGTCTAACAAACACCAGATTGATTAAATTGGCCTTTTTTTCACCAAAATTACAACACTGGACAATAATGCCTTTTGCGGTATTAATTACAAGAAGACTGCTGCAAATTGGACACCAGAATTTTTAAAATGCTAGTTTTGTGTACATAAATTCCCACACTGGAATATATAATTCCTTTTCTCCGGTATTAATTACAAGAAAACTGCTGCAAATTGGACACCAGAATTTTTAATATGCTAGTTTTGGTACATAGATTCCCACACGGGGAGATATAATTCCTTTACAGGAGTGAAAGCAGTGAGGCCATACTGTTTCTGGTCTAACAAACACCAGATTGATTAAATGGGCCTTTTTTCACCAAAATTACAACACTGGACAATAATGCCTTTTTGCGGTATTAATTACAAGAAGACTGCTGCTAATTGGACACCAGAATTTTTAAAATGCTAGTTTTGGTACATAGGTTCCCACACGGGGAGATATAATTCCCTTTTTACAGGAGTGAAAAGCGTGAGGCCTACTGTTTCTGGTCTAACAAACACCAGATTGATTAAATTGGCCTTTTTTTCACCAAAATTACAACACTTGACAATAATGCCTTTTTGCGGTATTAATTACAAGAAGACTGCTGCAAATTGGACACCAGAATTTTAAAATGCTAGTTTTGGTACATAGGTTCCCACTGCGGGGAGATATAAATGCCCTTTACAGGAGTGAAAACGTGCGGCCTACTGTTTCTGGTCTAACTAACACCAGATTGACTAAATTGGCCTTTGTTTCACCAAAAATTACAGCACTGGACAATGTAATGCCTTTTTGCAGTGCTAACTACAAAGAAGACTGCTGCCAACTGGACACCATGAATTTTTAAAATGCTAGTTTTGTGTACATAGATTCCCACACTGGAATATATAATTCCCTTTTTCCGGTATTAATTACAAGAAAACTGCTGCAAATTGGACACCAGAATTTTTTAATATGCTAGTTTTGGTACATAGGTTCCCACACGGGAGATAGAATTTCCTTTTTACAGGAGTGAAAAGCGTGAGGCCTACTGTTTCTGGTCTAACAAACACCAGATTGATTAAATTGGCCTTTTTTTCACCAAAAATTACAACACTGGACAATAATGCCTTTTTGCGGTATTAATTACAAAGAAGACTGCTGCTAATTGGACACCAGAATTTTTAAAATGCTAGTTTGTGGTACA
>JAKVIS010006422.1:0-10392 GCA_033119425.1 Bufotes viridis
GGTGGTTTCTAATATTCTGGCTGGTTCAGTGTTTCTGTATAGTTGCTTTCTCCCCCTTTCTTCTATTTTGACAGGTCTTACCTGGTTTTTATCCATATCCAGCTGGTCCTGTCAGATGATGGATGTTTGACAGCTGTCAGATGTCCAGGAAGGTGATTGGCCAGATGGACAGCGATGGGAAAATCCTCATCAGCTGATTGGAGAAGCAGTCCTGCGGTGGGAGTCCCTGTGGAAATAAAAGATGGGACATTGCTATCAGCTGCTGCAGTGTTAAGAAAGATCTGGACCTGAGCCCAGGATGGAAGACCTTCTTCATCAGCTGATTAGAAGAGCTGAAGCTGCCAGCGGGGGAGGAGTGGCTGCGGGCTGCTTAGCCCAGCCTGAACTTGCAGCACCAGGCTGAAGAGGAGGAGCGGCGCAGAGAGACCCGATGCTATTCCGGAGGCGGCACCTGATAGTGATGGACTGGTGGAGGTGGAGTTCCCAGCGCTACCTCCCAAAGAGCTAGGTGTTCAAAGCGTAGGGGTTCTCTGCCTCCCAGCAGGGCCGGATTAACATAGGGGCGGATGGAGCTGCTGCTCCAGGCCTGTGTGAAGATAGGCCCAGCCCCAACCGCCCAGAA
This sequence comes from Bufotes viridis, assembly GCA_033119425.1. Classification (NCBI taxonomy): domain Eukaryota; kingdom Metazoa; phylum Chordata; class Amphibia; order Anura; family Bufonidae; genus Bufotes; species Bufotes viridis. Next base: position 623 of record JAKVIS010006422.1, read on the forward strand.
AAAACTTTCTTTTAATTTTATATAACGCGCTTTAAGCACCAGCCTGCCGCGGGTGGAGTCGGCGTGTGCCTCATATCCATCCCGCTGCGCCATAATCATTATTAGTAATTATTCACCCTCCTGGGCTGGCTGCGCTGCACACGGCCCGGCCCGGGTCACATGATAATTGGGGGCGTGGCCGACCCGGCCGTGGCCGGCGAGGCGAGTGGCGCCGCAGGGACTGTCTCTCACAGCAGCAGCCTCAGCCAGAGAGAGGCCCACGTGACTGCCTGCTGCTGCGTGTCGGAGTCCTGACTGAGGAGGAGCTGAGACTGTGAGTGTGACTTGCTTACCCTCACAGAAACTGAGTCGCTTGGAGCAGGTGGGGGGTGCCGTGTTGGGGGGTTTAAATCAAGCCTGACATGAATGATGTGGGGGTGGGTCATATTGGCTGACATGCTGGACATGATTTGGGGGGTGATATTGGCTGTCATGCTGGACATGATGGGGGGTGATATTGGCTGACATGCTGGGGGGTGGGGTGGTGATATTGGCTGACATGCTGGACATGATGGGGAGTGGTGATATTGGCTGACATGCTGGACATGATGGGAGTGGTGGTGATATTCGCTGACATGATGGGGGAGTGATATTGACTGACATGCTGGACATGATGGGGGTGGGGTGATGATATTGGCTGACATGCTGGACATGATGGGGGTGGGGTATGATATTGGCTGACATGCTGGACATGATGGGGGTGGGGTGGTGATATTGACTGACATGCTGGACATGATGGGGGTGAGGTGGTGATATTCGCTGACATGATGGGGGGTGATATTGACTGACATGCTGGACATGATGGGGGGTGGGGTGGTGATATTGGCTGACATGCTGGACATGATGGGGGGTGGGGTAGTGATATTGACTGACATGCTGGACATGATGGGGGGTGGGGTGGTGATATTCGCTGACATGATGGGGGGGGGTGATATTGACTGACATGCTGGACATGATGGGGGGTGGGGTGGTGATATTGGCTGACATGCTGGACATGATGGGGGCGGGGTGGTGATATTGGCTGACATGCTGGACATGATGGGGGGTGGGGTGGTGATATTGGCTGACATGCTGGACATGATGGGGGTGGGGTGGTGATATTGACTGACATGCTGGACATGATGGGGGGTGGGGTGGTGATATTGGCTGACATGCTGGACATGATGGGGGTGGGGTGGTGATATTGGCTGACATGCTGGACATGATGGGGGGTGGGGTGGTGATATTGGCTGACATGCTGGACATGATGGGGTGGGGTGGTGATATTGGCTGACATGCTGGACATGATGGGGGGTGGGGTGGTGATATTGACTGACATGCTGGACATGATGGGGGGTGGGGTGGTGATATTCGCTGACATAAAAAAAAGGCCCATTAAAATCTTCAGCACCAGGCCCATGATGCTCTTAATCCGGCTCTGCCTCCCAGGTCTGCTTGTAGACGGGCCCATAGTAGTGACAGCGCGTTATCTCCTGTTGCCCAGCATTGTCATCAGAAGCGGCCAACGTGGGACAAAGCTTCCGGCAGCAATTTTTGTGCAGCAGCTAAGGGGAGCATTTCTTTGGAGCCTAGCAGCGGACGAGCGCCAACCGGATTACAGCAAGATCAAGATGTCCTTTGGGTCAGCAGCCTACCTGGCAGTATGGAGGAGCGCCTATCCACACAGCAAGTTGAGTATCTACCCAGGTCTCAGGAGGAGGCTTCCAGGCAAGATGGGCTGAAGATTCCTCAGTCCGCAGTTCCTGGACATGAGGCTCCATCTAGGGGTGAGATACAGAAACTACAGTCAATGCCTGATTTGTTTAATAACCAAAGTTTGTTTCAAGTTTGTGTTCCGCTTTTGCAGATTCTCTGCAGAAGGAGAATGCTCATACGCCATCTGGTGTTTGGGTTAACCAGCCAGTGGCGTCCGATGCAAGTGTTTTCAGTCAAATTTAGATAAGGTTTAGGGATATCTGAAGCCTCGTTAAGGAGGCATTACCTTGTGAGGTGTCGCCTTTAGGCTATCACTTACCCCTAAATGTGAAAGAAAGGATATGGCGCATGGAATTCATTGATCTTATGTTTTTATTTCCATCAAGTAAGGAGCAGGTTGTTTCTGATAAGAGGAAGATAAACTAGATGAGGCTAGGAAGCGTGTTAATTTTCTCCGAAATTATACAAAGATTCCTTTGGTCAGTCTGTTGAATGTCGACCTTTTGAAAAAAATAGAAAAAGAATAAACAGGCAATGTTCAAATTTTTGCCTATCCTGGGAGGAGGTTAGTTACAGCACGCTGACCTTGAAGGGTTTGTGCCTGGTTTGTATAGGTCTGATGATGTACATTTTTGTCTGATGTAGGCCTTTATATTTTTAATTTAGTTTACATAATGCATTGGAAAGGTGTCTGTGTTGCTTTTTTTTTTTCTTTTCTTTGGGGGCTCTGCCTTTTAAGTCTCGGCCTTGTGGTAAAGTCACCTAGCTAATGCTGGGTGGACTTGGTGACCATTAGTTTTATTGGTCTAGTACTTGATATTGGTTCATGGTTTATTATTAGAGATTTACTGGTTCATTAAATTTCGGTAACCACATAATAAAGCAACACGACCTAATTTTTCCAATAAAGTGGTTGGTGTCTTATTTATTAGTTATTTCTAAGGTTGGGTTATTATGTGTCCTATGTCATCAAGTGTTCTGAAGGGGCCCCCAGAGCATATAGTTTGGGGACACATGGTGGCAGTGACACTGGTTCGAAGCTTCATTGGTTTTAACTTAGGGCTATATTTAAAATGGTGGCTTAGTAGTTTCCTCCCCCTCCTTTGTTTTTGTTTCTTCTCTCTATTTTACAGGTACCTGACAGGAATCCGGTTCTGGCTGGTCCACATGGTGATCTGCCTAGTGATGTGACGCTTGGAACAGCTGTGGGATTGGACAGCTGTTTTGAAGCGGGAAGAATGCTGGGACAGCTGATTGGCAGCTGTCATTCTCGGCGGGAAGACCTGTCTAAATAAAAGGGCACGCACGTTAGTTGCTGTCAGTCCGTGGAGCACCGTTCAAGGAGCAGCGCCTGTCAAGACTTCGGATGGAGGACTTACTGCGGAGCTTGATCCTGAGAGCAGAGTCGGCGGGAGGAGAAGAATGGCTGAGGCGTTGCCTCGCTCAGCCTGAAGTCGGCGGCGGTGAAGCGGCGGCGAGCAAGAAGAAGACAGGCGCCGGAGATGGATGAAGACGCGGAGGACATTGTAGAGGGGCTGTAGGGGATGCGGTGGTGGCGGCGCCCGCGCAGCAAAGAGCTAAGAGACATGCGCACGCGCGTCACCCGCCCCCTGAAGAGCGTCACCACTGCCGCATCATCTTATCGCGCCGGGCCGGATGCGGCGTCTGCTGTGGATGACGTCACGGCCAGCGGCGTCATCAGAAAGCGCTGGCCGTAAGGCCAATGGAAATAGCCGGGCGGCGCTCCTGCACAGGGAATAGACCGGCTCGGACATCTCGGCAGCGGGCACCTCCTCAGCCCATGCGGCGAAGATGATGCAGGACATGCTGGCACATCTGTGCAGCATTCTTTTGAAGTGAGCGGCGAGTATCCTGGAAAGATCCGGATGAAGATCCCTCAGTCCGGTCCTGGGCAGGAGGTCCAATCAGTGGTGAGCAGCTCCATGTTGAGTCCATGTTTAATAATGAAAAATTTCTTTTAGGTCTTAATTCTTTATTTTCTGAATTTTTGAAGAGTGATTCCAGGACTGCGGCTGCTGGTGTGTGGTCTTCCCTGCCAGCGCCGCAGTCAAGAACTTACCTATTCTTGAAAAAGGTTCAGGGTTCCAGAGCTCTGTATAAAGCTCTCCCCTGTGAAGTATCTCCTCTTGGATTCCATTTATCTAATGGGATTAAGGAGAAGATATGGAATTTTGAATTTGTTGATTTGTTATCATTGCTTCCTTCTAATAGGGAACAAACTGTATTGTCAGAAAAAAGGAAGAAAAAAGTGATGATGTAAGAAGCGCTTGCAGTCAAGATCTTTTAACAATTGGCTGCAGGCGTTTTGTATATATGCTGCGGTACTAGGAGAGAGGCATCCTGAGAAGTGTTCGGGCCTTTTTCAGCATATTGACATCATATTGGAAGCATACAAGAACTTTGGCGGTGTTGCATGGTTCCAATATGATGAGATGTTCAGACAGAAGCTGGCAATTCATCCGTCATTAAATTTTGGTGTAAAAGATATAGGCTTATGGATCAATTTGATGCTGCCACAGAGAAATGTGCAGCAGAGACAGACCCCTTTAAATCAATCTTTGAGAAAAGGGTCTGTTTCGCTTTAACGAATCAACTTGTAAATGGCTTTCCAGCTGCCGTTATAAACATGAATGTTCCCTTTGTGGCGGCAATCATTCATTATTAAGATGTTTTAAAAGAACCAGTCTTCCCTTTCTTTCTTCAAAGAGCAGCTTTCAAAAAGCATGGACGCCAGTGAAGCTAACAGAACTGGTGCCATGGCTAAACAAGTACTCAGACAGGGAGAAAGCTAATTTATTGTTTAAAGGTTTCTTATTCGGTTTTGATGTTCCTCAGTTCAAAGGTTCGGGTTGTATTTTTGTTGATAATTTAAAGTCTGTTTATGAATTCCCTAGTGTAGTTAGAGAAAAATTTGTAAGGAATTAGAAAATGGTAGGATAGCGGTTCCATTTGGGGTCCCACCTTTTAGAGATTTTAGGTTGTCCCCCTTGGGTGTAGTCCCAAAGAAAAATCCTGGGGAATTTAGGTTGATACATCATTTATCGTACCCAAAGGATTTTCATTAAATGATGAAATTGCCAAGGCTGAAGCTGCTGTATCTTATGCATCATTTGATGAGGCAGTGAATTTGTTGAGGAGATTCGGGCATAGAGCTTTGTTAGCAAAGGCAGATATTAAAGCCGCTTTTAGGCTGCTCCCAGTTAATCCGGCTGGCTTTAATTCGCTTGGTATTAGTTTTGAAGGAAATTTCTTTTTGATAAATGCCTACCTATGGGTTTCTCTAAGTCATGTGTTTATTTTGAAGCTTTTTCTTCTTTTTACATTGGGCCATTCAGGAATCTTTCCTGATGGTGGTATTTTACACTATCTAGATGATTTTTTGTTTTTAGGCCGTGCTGATTCATCAGATTGTGAGCATTTGTTACAGGGATTTTTAAATATGTGTTTGGAATTTGGTATTCCAATCGCCCAAGAAAAACTATATACCCTTGTTGTTGTCTTGAGTTTTTGGGCATTGAGCTGGACAGTTTTAAGATGGAGTTTCGTTTGCCAAAAAGAAGTTGCAGGATTTGATTTTGTGTATTGCTAGGTTGTTGGCAAAAATAAATGCACATTGAGAGAGCTTCAGTCGCTTTTAGGTTCATTAAATTTTGTCTGTAGGATTATTCCTATGGGTAGAATATTTTCTAAGAGGTTATACTTTGCGACAAGGGGTCTAAAGTCTCCTAGGGCCCATATCAGATTATCTAGGCAGTTGAAGGACGATTTGTTGTTATGGGTTGAATTTTTAAGAAAATTTAACGGAAGAATTTGTTTTCAAGAGGAATTTGTGGATTCAGACGCTTTGCATTTGTTTACTGATGCAGCTGGTAGTGCTGGTTTTGGTGCGTTCTGGAGGAATAAGTGGTGCGCTGATAAGTGGCCGGTGTTTTGGATTGTAAATAAATTAGTTTCTAATCTAAAAATTGAAAGGAGAAACCTGCACTAAGTGGTGCATGGTTTCTGGCATTCACGCTGGTAAATGGCTAGCCTGGATTTGTGGATTTTAAAGTCCTGTATGTGAATTAAATATATGCGTTTGTGTAAGTATCCGTGTTACCTGGAGTTCTCGACGCTGGTGCTGCTTCTTTTTCTTTCTCTTTCTCCTTTCGATCTTGATCTCCTGTTCGGACGCTCTACCTGCTAGCGTGGCGGCGCCCCGGCCGGTAGCGCAAGCACACGTGAGGGAGCTGGTTGCTTGGAAACCTGAAAAGCTAAGTGACGTCACAGCTTGTACGGAAGCCTGAAAGGGTCTTGTTCCTCCAACGCGTTTCTGAGCCTAAACGGGCTCCTTCGTCAGGGAGTGTAGATCCTTCTTCTGTTCCTGCTATTTAAAGCATCACGTTTCCATAGCAATCCACTGAACTTGAGGCAAGACTGTCAGATACTCTATATAGGTGAGTGAAATTGTGCATAGCATTAAGGCCATTCATGTGTAGAGTTACGTGGTTCCCAATGGCCTGTTGGAGGGGGTTAATTTGCATGTGAATCCTTGCCCTAGATTAGAAGGCAAATAGTTCAATATCATTGTTTAAGCCTTTGGGATTAGACTATTTAGTTTAAAAATCCACATACTTTCATGTTGGGACAGTTCCGACGGGCTCTAATATGCTGACTATATGGGATCCCTGTTAGCCATGCATTGCTACAAATAAAGCAAATAAAAACCGTCCCAATTACATCTAAAGTCGGTTTTTTCCTTGTAGGATGTGTAAAAACTGTCAGGCAGTAAAACATCTAAAAATGGGCCCAATCAGAGAGATAGGCACTGTCCCTTTGAAATACTGAAATAAAAAATTTCATTACTTGTCACACAACAGGGTAATATATTATATCCAATGTCCCTGTAATAAAATCTATGTGGGCCGCACAAAGCGGGCTTTGAAAACAAGAATACAAGAACATATCAATAACATTAAGAAAAAATTCGAAGGACACCCCTATCAGGGCACTACCAGCAGTTTTATGCGAGTACTTTTAAAGGATCCCATTTTGGAGGCCTGGAAAAAGTCCGTAAGAACAAAAGGGGCGGGGACTACATCAAACAAATGTCCCAACATGAAAGTATGTGGATTTTTAAGCTAAATAGTCTAATCCCAAATGGCTTAAACCATGATATTGAACTATTTGCCTTCTAATCTAGGAGCAAGGATTCACATGCAAATTAACCTCCAACAGGCCATTGGGAACCACGTAACTCTACACATGAATGGCCTTAATGCTATGCACAATTTCACTCACCTATATAGAGTATCTGACAGTCTTGCCTCAAGTTCAGTGGATTGCTATGGAAACGTGATGCTTTAAATAGCAGGAGCAGAAGAAGGATCTACACTCCCTGACGAAGGAGCCCGTTTAGGCTCAGAAACGCGTTGGAGGAACAAGACCCTTTCAGGCTTCCGTACAAGCTGTGACATCACTTAGCTTTTCAGGTTTCCAAGCAACCAGCTCCCTCACGTGTGCTTGCGCTACCGGCCGGGCGCCGCCACGCTAGCAGGTAGAGCGTCCGAACAGGAGATCAAGATCGAAAGAAGAAAGAGAAAGAGAAGAAAAAGAAAAAGAAGCGGCACCAGCGTCGAGAACTCCAGGTAACACGGATACTTCACACAAACGCATATATTTAATTCATATACAGGACTTTAAAATCCACAAATCCAGGCTAGCCACTCACCAGCGCAAATGCCAGAAACCGTGCACCACTTAGTGCAGGTTTCTCCTTTCAGCTTTCAGAGTATTACCTCCCACACGGCCAGGACAGTAGGCCGGGCAGGCATCCAGCAGCAGGCACTTGTTCGGGCGTGCATGCTTGAACAGATGCAGTAGTGGAGTGGGAGCGCAAGTGTGTAACTCCTTCCTAGTTTCTAATCTAGTTTTATTGGAATTATTCCCGGTTGTTGTAGCTATTGTTATTTGGGGTTCACACTTTATGAATAGACCTATTCTTTTGTTTACTGATAATCAAGGAGTTGTTTTTGCTGTTAATACGTTATCTTCAAAGTGCTAGAAAACTGTTCGTTTGCTGAGACACTTAGTTTTATGCTGTATGGAGTTTAATATCTGGCTAAAGGCTAGGTACATTCCGGGTAAAAGAATGATATTGCAGATGCGTTATCTCGATTTCAGTGGAAAAGATTCCGGAGCTTGCACCAGAAGCCGAGAACGAGGGAGTACCTTGCCCGCAGCACCTCTGGGATTTAGTTATGGACTAATAGTTGATAAGCTTAGAAAGTCATTGGAACCTAGAACATGGGATGCTTATTCATCCGCATGGAACAGGTGGCTAATCTTTTAAGGGTAGAATGGCGAATGCAAGTAATGAAAATGTGGGTTTAGCCTTCATCTCATCTTTGCTAGAAAAAGGTTGCTCATTCTCTCATATTTCCAAGACTGTTGCAGGTATTTCGTTTTTCCAAAAATTATATGATCAGTTTAGCTGAATTCCTTTGTTATTAAGCAGGATTTGAAGGGCGTTAGAAAGAGCAATCAGAGTAGAGATAAGAGATGCCCTATATCTCTAAATATTTTATCAAAATTAGTTGAAGTTTTATGTTCAATTACAAAAAATCAATTTGAATCATTATTATTTAAAACTGCTTTTATCTTAGCCTTTTTTGGAGCCTTCAGGATAGGCGAGTTAGTGGCTGAATCAAGAAAATCGTTTCCAAGTCTGCTTTTTTCGGATGTTTCATTGGGGAGTGCAGCTGTTAGGATCAGGATTAGTAAGTCAAAAACTGATCAAATGGGTCACGGCCAAGTAATCACTTTGAACAAATGGTTCAATTCTCCACTTTGTCCAGTTAATGCAGTTTCTTCATGGATTGAAGTCCGACCGAAAGTAAATGGGGCCTTCCTTATTCATGAAGATCATAGTCCATTAACTAGATTTCAGTTTAATGCTGTCTTTAAGAAATGTGTGAAGGCAATAAAGATGGATCACTTGCATTTGTCTTCACATTCATTTCAGTATAGGGGCAGCTACTGAGGCTGCAAATTTTGGTTTAGAAGATGCGGTCATAAAAAGGATTGGGAGATGGTCCTCTAATAGGTTTAAATTGTATGTTAGACCACAGTTATTATCATATTAATTTTGTTTTTCAGGTTCCCGTATTGTTGTTTGGTTAGTGGGACATTCTTTTATTTATTTTGCTCGGAAGAGAGCTTTGAAGAGGCAATATTCTGAGAATCTAACACTTGATGTCAATAAGTACTTAGTTTTGTGGTTTGGTGTACGGGGATTGCAGTGGAACGATCTGCTTACGGTAATTCAAAACTTATGTGCAAGATGGCCTGTGCCGAACATCATTGTTTTTCATTTAGGAGGCAATGATGTTGGTAAAGTTAAAACAGTGGATTTGTTATCTAAGATGAAGCAGGATCTAGCCCTAATCAAAGGCATATTTCCTGATGCATTTTTAGCTTTTTCTGAAATTATTCAGAGGTTGGTCTGGGCCGGAGCAGGTGAGAAGAAGATGGAGAAAATAAGAAAGAGAGTGAATAGAGCTCTTTTAAATTTATGCCAATCCTGGGTGGGAAAAGCTTCGTCATATCGATCTGGAGGGTTTTGTTCCAGGCTTGTTCAGATCTGATAATGTACACCTTTCAGACATCGGTTTAGACATTTTCAATTTAGGTTTGCAGAATATTATTGAGGACGGGTTGTGTTGCTTGCTTGGGGGCCATGCCTGTTGAGGCTTGGCTTGGGTGTCGGTCACCCAGCTCGTGCTGGGTGGACTTAATGGTCTATTATATTTAATGGATTTTAAGTATTTATTCAGTAATTTATATTTATTGGTTGGTTTATTTATTAATTAATATTTTATTATTTATTGCTTAATTGGTATTATTAACTTGGTAAAACCCCAAAATAAAGCAACACGGCCTATTTTATTCCACTTGAGAAATTGTCTGGTGTCATTTATTTATTATTCGTTAGGTTATATGGTTTTGGTAAATGTGTCATCTGCCACCCATGTTGG
>JAKVIS010006423.1:0-10341 GCA_033119425.1 Bufotes viridis
TTTTTACAAGCTTTAAGGATGTGACAGGGAAAACCTAAGCCAGTTATCCATCCACAGACAGCTGTTTCGGGTGTTGCCCCTCATCAGTGCGGAGTAGGATTCTGGCTAACCGGGAGCAATGCCTCGGAGACCACCCAAACACAACAATAGCTGATCTCCTCAGGGAGACCAGCTACAAAAACACCGCGGAGCCTCACTTAAGAGTCTCAACACAGCAATCCGAAGTGCAAAGTTCCCTGGGAAAAGGGAATATGCAAAATAAATGAGGAGCCCTAGTTATGGGTCTACAACACAATGAAAGCCAGATATCCCTCAAAGGAAGGAAAACCAAGCAAAGAGGTGTCTCCATTACAGAGATCACCAAATCCACCATATTAAGTGGCCCCTATGTCAAGATCCCGCTTTTTTTACAAGCTTTAAGGATGTGACGGTGAAAATCTAAGCCAGTTATCCATCCACAGACAGCTGTTTCGGGGTGTTGCCCCTCATCAATGCGGAGTAGGATTCTGGCTAACCTGGAGCAATGCCTCGGAGACCACCCAAACACAACAATAGCTGATCTCCTCAGGGAGACCAGCTACAAAAAACACCGCGGAGCCTCACTTAAGAGTCTCAACACAGCAATCCGAAGTGCAAAGTTCCCTGGGAAAAGGGAATATGCAAAATAAATGTGGAGCCCCAGTTATGGGTCTACAACACAATGAAAGCCAGATATCCCTCAAAGGAAGGAAAACCAAGCAAAGGGTGTCTCCATTACAGAGATCACCAAATCCACCATATTAAGTGGCCCCTATGTCAAGATCCCGCTTTTTTACAAGCTTTAAGGATGTGACGGGAAAACCTAAGCCAGTTATCCATCCACAGACAGCTGTTTCGGGGTGTTGCCCCTCATCAGTGCAGAGTAGGATTCTGGCTAACCTGGAGCAATGCCTCGGAGACCACCCAAACACAACAATAGCTGATCTCCTCAGGAGACCAGCTACAAAAACACCGCGGAGCCTCACTTAAGAGTCTCAACACAGCAATCCGAAGTGCAAAGTTCCCTGGGAAAAGGGAATATGCAAAATAAATGTGGATCCCCAGTTATGGGTCTACAACACAATGAAAGCCAGATATCCCTCAAAGGAAGGAAAACTAAGCAAAATGGTGTCTCCATTACAGAGATCACCAAATCCACCATATTAAGTGGCCCCTATGTCAAGATCCCGCTTTTTACAAGCTTTAAGCATGTGACGGGGAAAACCTAACCCAGTTATCCATCCACAGATAGCTGTTTCGGGGTGTTGCCCCTCATCAGTGCGGAGTAAGATTCTGGCTAACCTGGAGCAATGCCTCGGAGACCACCCAAACACAACAATAGCTGATCTCCTCAGGGAGACCAGCTACAAAACACCGCGGAGCCTCACTTAAGAGTCTCAACACAGCAATCCGAAGTGCAAAGTTCCCTGGGAAAAGGGAATATGCAAAATAAATGTGGATCCCCAAGTTATGGGTCTACAACACAATGAAAGCCAGATATCCCTCAAAGGAAGGAAAACCAAGCAAAATGGTGTCTCCATTACAGAGATCACCAAATCCACCATATTAAGTGGCCCCTATGTCAAGATCCCGCTTTTTTACAAGCTTTAAGCATGTGACAGGGAAAACCTAACCCAGTTATCCATCCACAGATAGCTGTTTCGGGTGTTGCCCCTCATCAGTGCGGAGTAAAATTCTGGCTAACCTGGAGCAATGCCTCGGAGACCACCCAAACACAACAATAGCTGATCTCCTCAGGGAGACCAGCTACAAAAACACCGCGGAGCCTCACTTAAGAGTCTCAACACAGCAATCCGAAGTGCAAAGTTCCCTGGGAAAAGGGAATATGCAAAATAAATGTGGAGCCCAAGTTATGGGTCTACAACACAATGAAAGGCAGATATCCCTCAAAGGAAGGAAAACCAAGCAAAGAGGTGTCTCCATTACAGAGATCACCAAATCCACCATATTAAGTGGCCCCTATGTCAATATCCCGCTTTTTTACAAGCTTTAAGGATGTGACAGGGAAAATCTAAGCCAGTTATCCATCCACAGACAGCTGTTTCGGGGTGTTGCCCCTCATCAGTATGGAGTAGGATTCTGGCTAACCGGGAGCAATGCATCGGAGACCACCCAAACACAACAATAGCTGATCTCCTCAGGGAGACCAGCTACAAAAACACCGCGGAGCCTCACTTAAGAGTCTCAACACAGCAATCCGAAGTGCAAAGTTCCCTGGGAAAAGGGAATAAGCAAAATAAATGAGGAGCCCTAGTTATGGGTCTACAACACAATGAAAGCCAGATATCCCTCAAAGGAAGGAAAACCAAGCAAAGAGGTGTCTCCATTACAGAGATCACCAAATCCACCATATTAAGTGGCCCCTATGTCAAGATCCCGCTTTTTACAAGCTTTAAGGATGTGACGGTGAAAATCTAAGCCAGTTATCCATCCACAGACAGCTGTTTCGGGGTGTTGCCCCTCATCAGTGCAGAGTAGGATTCTGGCTAACCTGGAGCAATGCCTCGGAGACCACCCAAACACAACAATAGCTGATCTCCTCAGGGAGACCAGCTACAAAAAACACCGCGGAGCCTCACTTAAGAGTCTCAACACAGCAATCCGAAGTGCAAAGTTCCCTGGGAAAAGGGAATATGCAAAATAAATGTGGAGCCCAAGTTATGGGTCTACAACACAATGAAAGCCAGATATCCTTCAAAGGAAGGAAAACCAAGCAAAAAAGTGTCTCCAATACAGAGATCTCCAAATCCACCATATTAAGTGGCCATTATGTCAAGATCCCGCTTTTTTTTTTACAAGCTTTAAGGATGTGACGTGGAAAACCTAAGCCAGTTATCCATCCACAGACAGCTGTTTCAGGGTGTTGCCCCTCATCAATGCAGAGTAGGATTCTGGCTAACCGAGAGCAATGCCTCGGAGACCACCCAAACACAACAATAGCTGATCTCCTCAGGGAGACCAGCTACAAAAAACACCGCGGAGCCACACTTAAGAGTCTCAACACAGCAATCCGAAGTGCAAAATTCCCTGGGAAAAGGGAATGTGCAAAATAAATTTGGAGCCCCAGTTATGGGTCTACAATACAATGAAAGCCAGATATCCCTCAAAGGAAGGAAAACCAAGCAAAGGGGTGTCTCCATTACAGAGATCACCAAATCCACAATATTAAGTGGCCCCTATGTCAAGATCCCGCTTTTTTTAAAAGCTATAAGGATTTGACGGGGAAAACCTAAGCCAGTTATCCATCCACAGACAGCTGTTTCGGGGTGTTGCCCCTCATCAGTGCAGAGTAGGATTCTGGCTAACGGGGAGCAATGCCTCGGAGACCACCCAAACACAACAATAGCTGATCTCCTCAGGGAGACCAGCTACAAAAAAACACCGCGAAGCCTCACTTAAGAGTCTCAACACAGCAATCCGAAGTGCAAAGTTCCCTGGGAAAAGGGAATATGCAAAATAAATGTGTAGCCCAAGTTATGGGTCTACAACACAATGAAAGCCAGATATCCCTCAAAGGAAGGAAAACCAAGCAAAAATGTGTCTCCAATACAGAGATCACCAAATCCACCATATTAAGTGGCCACTATGCCAAGATCCCGCTTTTTTTTACAAGCTTTAAGCATTTGACGGGGAAAACCTAACCCAGTTATCCATCCACAGATAGCTGTTTCGGGGTGTTGCCCCTCATCAGTGCAGAGTAGGATTCTGGCTAACAGGGAGCAATGCCTCGGAGACCACCCAAACACAACAATAGCTGAACTTGTGAGGGAGACCAGCTACAAAAAAACACCGCAGAGCCTCACTTAAGAGTCTCAACACAGCAATACGAAGTGCAAAATTCCCTGGGAAAATGGAATATGCAAAATAAATTTGGAGCTCCAGTTATGGGTCTACAACACAATGAAAGCCAGATATCCCTCAAAGGAAGGAAAACCAAGCAAAATGGTGTCTCCATTACAGAGATCACCAAATCCACCATATTAAGTGGCCCCTATGTCAAGATCCCGCTTTTTTTACAAGCTTTAAGCATGTGACGGGGAAAACCTAACCCAGTTATCCATCCACAGATAGCTGTTTCGGGGTGTTGCCCCTCATCAGTGCGGAGTAGGATTCTGGCTAACCTGGAGCAATGCCTCGGAGACCACCCAAACACAACAATAGCTGATCTCCTCAGGAGACCAGCTACAAAAACACCGCGGAGCCTCACTTAAGAGTCTCAACACAGCAATCCGAGTGCAAAGTTCCCTGGGAAAATGGGAATATGCAAAATAAATGTGGAGCCCCAGTTATGGGTCTACAACACAATGAAAGCCAGATATCCCTCAAAGGAAGGAAAACCAAGCAAAATGGTGTCTCCATTACAGAGATCACCAAATCCACCATATTAAGTGGCCCCTATGTCAAGATCCCGCTTTTTTTACAAGCTTTAAGCATGTGACGGGGAAAACCTAACCCAGTTATCCATCCACAGATAGCTGTTTCGGGGTGTTGCCCCTCATCAGTGCGGAGTAGGATTCTGGCTAACCTGGAGCAATGCCTCGGAGACCACCCAAACACAACAATAGCTGATCTCCTCAGGGAGACCAGCTACAAAAACACCGCGGAGCCTCACTTAAGAGTCTCAACACAGCAATCCGAAGTGCAAAGTTCCCTGGGAAATGGGAATATGCAAAATAAATGTGGATCCCCAGTTATGGGTCTACAACACAATGAAAGCCAGATATCCCTCAAAGGAAGGAAAACCAAGCAAAATGGTGTCTCCATTACAGAGATCACCAAATCCACCATATTAAGTGGCCCCTATGTCAAGATCCCGCTTTTTTACAAGCTTTAAGCATGTGACGGGGAAAACCTAACCCAGTTATCCATCCACAGATAGCTGTTTCGGGGTGTTGCCCCTCATCAGTGCGGAGTAAAATTCTGGCTAACCGGGAGCAATGCCTCGGAGACCACCCAAACACAACAATAGCTGATCTCCTCAGGAGACCAGCTACAAAAACACCGCGGAGCCTCACTTAAGAGTCTCAACACAGCAATCCGAAGTGCAAAGTTCCCTGGGAAAAGGGAATATGCAAAATTAATGTGGAGCCCAAGTTATGGGTCTACAACACAATGAAAGCCAGATATCCCTCAAAGGAAGGAAAACCAAGCAAAGGGGTGTCTCCATTACAGAGATCACAAAATCCACCATATTAAGTGGCCCCTATGTCAAGATCCCGCTTTTTTACAAGCTTTAAGGATGTGCCGGGAAAATCTAAGCCAGTTATCCATCCACAGACAGCTGTTTCGGGGTGTTGCCCCTCATCAGTGTGGAGTAGGATTCTGGCTAACCGGGAGCAATGCATCGGAGACCACCCAAACACAACAATAGCTGATCTCCTCAGGAGACCAGCTACAAAAACTACCGCGGAGCCTCACTTAAGAGTCTCAACACAGCAATCCGAAGTGCAAAGTTCCCTGGGAAAACGGAATATGCAAAATAAATGTGGAGCCCAAGTTATGGGTCTACAACACAATGAAAGCCAGATATCCTTCAAAGGAAGGAAAACCAAGCAAAAAAGTGTCTCCAATACAGAGATCTCCAAATCCACCATATTAAGTGGCCATTATGTCAAGATCCCGCTTTTTTTTTTACAAGCTTTAAGGATGTGACGTGGAAAACCTAAGCCAGTTATCCATCCACAGACAGCTGTTTCGGGGTGTTGCCCCTCATCAATGCGGAGTAGGATTCTGGCTACCCGGGAGCAATGCCTCGGAGACCACCCAAACACAACAATAGCTGATCTCCTCAGGGAGACCAGCTACAAAAAACACCGCGGAGCCTCACTTAAGAGTCTCAACACAGCAATCCGAAGTGCAAAGTTCCCTGGGAAAAGGGAATATGCAAAATAAATGTGGAGCCCAAGTTATGGGTCTACAACACAATGAAAGCCAGATATCCCTCAAAGGAAGGAAAACCAAGCAAAGGGGTGTCTCCATTACAGAGATCACAAAATCCACCATATTAAGTGGCCCCTATGTCAAGATCCCGCTTTTTTACAAGCTTTAAGGATGTGACGGGAAAACCTAAGCCAGTTATCCATCCACAGACAGCTGTTTCGGGTGTTGCCCCTCATCAGTGCGGAGTAGGATTCTGGCTAACCGGGAGCAATGCCTCGGAGACCACCCAAACACAACAATAGCTGATCTCCTCAGGGAGACCAGCTACAAAAACTACCGCGGAGCCTCACTTAAGAGTCTCAACACAGCAATCCGAAGTGCAAAGTTCCCTGGGAAAAGGGAATATGCAAAATAAATGTGGAGCCCAAGTTATGGGTCTACAACACAATGAAAGCCAGATATCCTTCAAAGGAAGGAAAACCAAGCAAAAAGGTGTCTCCAATACAGAGATCACCAAATCCACCATATTAAGTGGCCACTATGTCAAGATCCGCTTTTTTACAAGCTTTAAGGATGTGACGGGGAAAACCTAAGCCAGTTATCCATCCACAGACAGCTGTTTCAGGGTGTTGCCCCTCATCAGTGCAGAGTAGGATTCTGGCTAACGTGGAGCAATGCCTCGGAGACCACCCAAACACAACAATAGCTGATCTCCTCAGGAGACCAGCTACAAAAAACACCAGCGGAGCCTCACTTAAGAGTCTCAACACAGCAATCCGAAGTGCAAAGTTCCCTGGGAAAGGGAATATGCAAAATAAATGTGGAGCCCCAGTTATGGGTCTACAACACAATGAAAGCCAGATATCCCTCAAAGGAAGGAAAACCAAGCAAAGGGGTGTCTCCATTACAGAGATCACCAAATCCACAATATTAAGTGGCCCCTATGTCAAGATCCCGCTTTTTTACAAGCTTTAAGGATGTGACGGGGAAAACCTAAGCCAGTTATCCATCCACAGACAGCTGTTTCGGGGTGTTGCCCCTCATCAGTGCAGAGTAGGATTCTGGCTAACCGGGAGCAATGCCTCGGAGACCACCCAAACACAACAATAGCTGATCTCCTCAGGAGACCAGCTACAAAAAACACCGCGGAGCCTCACTTAAGAGTCTCAACACAGCAATCGAAGTGCAAAGTTCCCTGGGAAAAGGGAATATGCAAAATAAATGTGGAGCCCCAGTTATGGGTCTACAACACAATGAAAGCCAGATATCCCTCAAAGGAAGGAAAACCAAGCAAAAATGTGTCTCCATTACAGAGATCACCAAATCCACCATATTAAGTGGCCACTATGTCAAGATCCCGCTTTTTACAAGCTTTAAGGATGTGACGGGAAAACCTAAGCCAGTTATCCATCCACAGACAGCTGTTTCGGGGTGTTGCCCCTCATCAGTGCGGAGTAGGATTCTGGCTAACCGGGAGCAATGCCTCGGAGACCACCCAAACACAACAATAGCTGATCTCCTCAGGGAGACCAGCTACAAAAAACACCGCGGAGCCTCACTTAAGAGTCTCAACACAGCAATCCGAAGTGCAAAGTTCCCTGGGAAAAGGGAATATGCAAAATAAATGTGGAGCCCAAGTTATGGGTCTATAACACAATGAAAGCCAGATATCCCTCAAAGGAAGGAAAACCAAGCAAAGAGGTGTCTCCATTACAGAGGTCACCAAATCCACCATATTAAGTGGCCCCTATGTCAAGATCCCGCTTTTTTTTACAAGCTTTAAGGATGTGACGGGAAAACCTAAGCCAGTTATCCATCCACAGATAGCTGTTTCGAGGTGTTGCCCCTCATCAGTGCAGAGTAGGATTCTGGCTAACCGGGAGCAATGCCTCGGAGACCACCCAAACACAACAATAGCTGATCTCCTCAGGAGACCAGCTACAAAAACACCGCGGAGCCACACTTAAGAGTCTCAACACAGCAATCCGAAGTGCAAAATTCCCTGGGAAAAGGGAATATGCAAAATAAATTTGGAGCCCCAGTTATGGGTCTACAACACAATGAAAGCCAGATATCCCTCAAAGGAAGGTAAACCAAGCAAAATGGTGTCTCCATTACAGAGATCACCAAATCCACCATATTAAGTGGCCCCTATGTCAAGATCCCGCTTTTTACAAGCTTTAAGCATGTGACGGGAAAACCTAACCCAGTTATCCATCCACAGATAGCTGTTTCGGGTGTTGCCCCTCATCAGTGCGGAGTAAAATTCTGGCTAACCGGGAGCAATGCCTCGGAGACCACCCAAACACAACAATAGCTGATCTCCTCAGGAGACCAGCTACAAAAACACCGCGGAGCCTCACTTAAGAGTCTCAACACAGCAATCCGAAGTGCAAAGTTCCCTGGGAAAAGGGAATATGCAAAATAAATGTGGAGCCCCAGTTATGGGTCTACAACACAATGAAAGCCAGATATCCCTCAAAGGAAGGAAAACCAAGCAAAGAGGTGTCTCCATTACAGAGATCACCAAATCCACCATATTAAGTGGCCCCTATGTCAAGATCCCGCTTTTTACAAGCTTTAAGGATGTGACGGGGAAAATCTAAGCCAGTTATCCATCCACAGACAGCTGTTTCGGGGTGTTGCCCCTCATCAGTGATGAGTAGGATTCTGGCTAACCGGGAGCAATGCCTCGGAGACCACCCAAACACAACAATAGCTGATCTCCTCAGGGAGACCAGCTACAAAAAACACCGCGGAGCCTCACTTAAGAGTCTCAACACAGCAATCCGAAGTGCAAAGTTCCCTGGGAAAAGGGAATATGCAAAATAAATGTGGAGCCCCAGTTATGGGTCTACAACACAATGAAAGCCAGATATCCCTCAAAGGAAGGAAAACCAAGCAAAGGGTGTCTCCATTACAAAGATCACAAAATCCACCATATTAAGTGGCCCTTATGTCAAGATCCCGCTTTTTTACAAGCTTTAAGGATGTGACGGGGAAAACCTAAGCCAGTTATCCATCCACAGACAGCTGTTTCGGGGTGTTGCCCCTCATCAATGCGGAGTAGGATTCTGGCTAACCGGGAGCAATGCCTCGGAGACCACCCAAACACAACAATAGCTGATCTCCTCAGGGAGACCAGCTACAAAAACACAGCGGAGCCTCACTTAAGAGTCTCAACACAGCAATCCGAAGTGCAAAGTTCCTGGGAAAAGGGAATATGCAAAATAAATGTGGAGCCCAAGTTATGGGTCTACAACACAATGAAAGCCAGATATCCTTCAAAGGAAGGAAAACCAATCAAAAATGTGTCTCCAATACAGAGATCACCAAATCCACCATATTAATTGGCCACTATGTCAAGATCCCGCTTTTTTTTACAAGCTTTAAGGATGTGACGGGGAAAACCTAAGCCAGTTATCCATCCACAGATAGCTGTTTCGGGGTGTTGCCCCTCATCAGTGCAGAGTAGGATTCTGGCTAAGCGGGAGCAATGCCTCGGAGACCACCCAAACACAACAATAGCTGATCTCCTCAGGAGACCAGCTACAAAAAACACCGCGAGCCACACTTAAGAGTCTCAACACAGCAATCCGAAGTGCAAAATTCCCTGGGAAAAGGGAATATTCAAAATAAATTTGGAGCCCCAGTTATGGGTCTACAACACAATGAAAGCCAGATATCCCTCAAAGGAAGTTAAACCAAGCAAAGGGGTGTCTCCATTACAGAGATCACCAAATCCACAATATTAAGTGGCCCCTATGTCAAGATCCCGCTTTTTTTACAAGCTATAAGGATGTGACGGGAAAACCTAAGCCAGTTATCCATCCACAGACAGCTGTTTCGGGGTGTTGCCCCTCATCAGTGCGGAGTAGGATTCTGGCTAACCTGGAGCAATGCCTCGGAGACCACCCAAACACAACAATAGCTGATCTCCTCAGGGAGACCAGCTACAAAAAACACAGCGGAGCCTCACTTAAGAGTCTCAACACAGCAATCCGAAGTGCAAAGTTCCCTGGGAAAAGGGAATATGCAAAATAAATGTGGAGCCCCAGTTATGGGTCTACAACACAATGAAAGCCAGATATCCTTCAAAGGAAGGAAAACCAAGCAAAATGGTGTCTCCATTACAGAGATCACCAAATCCACCATATTAAGTGGCCACTATGTCAAGATCCCGCTTTTTTACAAGCTTTAAGGATGTGACGGGGAAAACCTAAGTCAGTTATCCATCCACAGATAGCTGTTTCGGGGTGTTGCCCCTCATCAGTGCAGAGTAGGATTCTGGCTAAGCGGGAGCAATGCCTCGGAGACCACCCAAACACAACAATAGCTGATCTCCTCAGGGAGACCAGCTACAAAAACACCGCGGAGCCTCACTTAAGAGTCTCAACACAGCAA
The DNA here is from genome assembly GCA_033119425.1 of Bufotes viridis. NCBI lineage: Eukaryota > Metazoa > Chordata > Amphibia > Anura > Bufonidae > Bufotes > Bufotes viridis. The sequence continues at coordinate 10,324 of JAKVIS010006423.1, forward strand.
TCCGAAGTGCAAAGTTCC
>JAKVIS010006424.1:0-10507 GCA_033119425.1 Bufotes viridis
AATTGGAGTCAGTTTTGGTTCAGCCAAAATCAATTGAGGTCTGAACTAGACTTTTTTCAAAAATTCTGAAATTCTCCGGCCAAAAACGTAAGAGGACTAAATTGATGCATCCTGATGCATCCTGAATAGAATACTCTCCATTCAGAATGCGTTAGGATTAAACTGATCCATTTTTTTCCAGTATTGAGCCCCTAGGACGGAACTCAATACCTGAAAAGAATAACTCTAGTGTGAAAGTACCCTTAGAGCATTTCCTGCTTGATCACTCATCAGGCAATGGATGGCATAAAATGCTGGCTTTCTAGTCATCTTCAATGCTGGATTATATGCAGACGTCCCCAAATCAAAACCAATACTTTCGTGAAGCCTTTGCTAATTTGTGCTTGCATTTGGTTACCTAGCTGGTGGTTAAAGAGTATGATCTAAAAAAAAAAAAAATGATATTAGCTTAAAGAGGTCCAACTGGAATTATTTAAAATGTCTTCCAGCAGCCTGTCCTGGAATGTGAGAAAAGAGACTGGTTGCCATGACTACTGGGCAGCTGCCTAGAGGGAGGAGGGACGGGCCTCAGTACACATTACGCTGCTGTGCAGCTAGATGGTGATGATCCCGCGCTGTCTATGATGCGCCATCATGGCTGAGGCAGCCTGACAGAAATAAACAGCAATGTGGCGTGTCTGCAAGTGCCAGAGCATAATGTGTAGTAAGGGCCCGTTCTCTCCCCTCTAGGCGGCTTCCTTCAAGAGGTGGCAACTGTACTGCTCATATTCCCAGGACGGAATTTGCTCGGCAGCTACCTTACAAGCAATTCCTCACTGGGCGCCTATTAAGGCCCCTTTATGCAGGGTGAAAATGTGAGTTATTATAATTGCGCCAACATGTCGCCGTGAGAGAGAGGCCGCTAGCATCAAGAAAATCTAATAGTTACACAAAATTCTCTCACAAGGTTTGTCACTCTAACCCGATGAGAGAACTCAAAATACTGAGTTGGCTAGTATTAATGTAGACTGGGCTGATTCAGGGATCTGTCTGATTAAAGAATGAATGTTTCCTCTTTGAGGTTGTTAGTATGCGTGATAGTGTCTAAGTAGCTCAATATTTAAAAGAGGTTGTCTGGTTCCAAAATCAAATTCTTAGCACATAAGCTCCTACCAACCCTCACTGTGGAAACGTATGCCCCCAGTACCTGTTTTGCATGTCTGAGCTTTCCTTCCCTCTGTCTGGGCATCAGACTATTCTGGCAAATTTGTTTTTTCCCAGAGATTCCTGTTGCTGGTTGCTGTGCACAGTGATGAGTCACAGCAAGCTCTGCCCCAACACTGACCAGTCTGCTAGTCCTGCTAGTGTTTCTACATCACTGATTGTCCATAGGCTCTTCCCTCACCATATAGGAGTACAAAATAGAAGAGGCACATCGAAATACATCTGTATCTAATCCTACAATGTAGAGATGTCCCGAACTATTCGCCGGCTAACAGTTCCTCGGCGAACACCGCTGTTCGCGTTCGCGGCGCGGCTTAACATATGCGAATGTTCGATCCGCCCTGGATACATAATCATTGAGCAAACTTGACCCTGCACCACAGTCAGCAGACACATTCCAGCCAATCAGCATACTCCCCCTCCCTCCCACCTCCCATCAAAAAGCAAGGACAGCATCCATCTTAGATTTATTCTGAAGTTGCAGTGTAGTAAGCAGGGAGAGTACTGCTGCTGCTAAATCAATATAGGGATTCTAGGGAAAGGACGCGGCTACTGGTGTTCTGTGTCCACTCCAGTCCTCGAAGAATCATCTGTTGGCTGAGGATCAGCGGCCCATAGCACACATCAAGCAGCCCTTTAGGGGCTGGTACATAAGTAACTGCTTTTTCTTTTTATATATGCATGTATGTTATGTTGCAAAGCTGCGTGTCCGTGCGCGCGAGGTCGCAGCTCACAGACTGTACTTTGCCCACTGCCAGTCCCACCACTCATATCGGGTGGCACAGTACTTTGCAGATAAAAAGTCATTTAATTTTTACCCTTTAATATAATTTCAGTTGCCTGCCAGTGTGTGTCAGGCCAACACAGCCTGTACTGTGCCCACTGCCAGTGCCCATTACTCATATAGGATGGCACAGTACCTTGCAGATAATAAAGTCATTTAATTTTTACCCATTAATATAATTTCAGTTGCCTGCCACTGCCAGTGTGTGTCAGGCCCACACAGACTGTACTGTGCCCACTGCCAGTGCCCACCACTCATATCAGGTGGCACAGTACCTTGCAGATAAAAGTCATTTAATTTTTGCACTTTAATATAATTTCAGTTGCCTGCCACTGCCAGTGTGTGTCAGGCCCACACAGACTGTACTCTGCCCACTGCCAGTGCCCACCACTCATATCGGTTGGCACAATACCTTGCAGATAATACGTCATTTAATTTTTACCCTTTAATATAATTGCAGTTGCCTGCTAGTGTGTGTCAGGCCCACACAGACTGTACTGTGCCCACTGCCAGTGCCAGCCACTCATATCGGGTGGCACAGTACCTTGCAGATAAAAAAGTCATTTAATTTTTACCCTTTAATATAATTTCAGTTGCCTGCCACTGCCAGTGTGCGTCAGGCCCACACAGACTGTACTGTGCCCACTGCCAGTGTCAGCCACTCATATCGGGTGGCACAGTACCTTGCAGATAAAAAAGTCATTTAATTTTTACCCTTTAATATAATTTCAGTTGCCTGCCAGTGTGTGTCAGGCCCACAGACTGTACTGTGCCCACTGCCCGTGCCCACCACTCATATCAGGTGTCACAGTACCTTGCAGATAAAAAAGTCATTTAATTTTTACCCTTTAATATAATTGCAGTTGCCTGCCAGTGTGTGTCAGGCCCACACAGACTGTACTGTGCCCCCTGCCAGCGCCCACCACACATATTGGGTGGCACAGTACCTTGCAGATAATAAGGTCATTTAATTTTTACCCTTTAATATAATTTCAGTTGCCTGCCTCTGCCAGTGTGTGTCAGGCCCACACAGACTGTACTGTGCCCATTGCCAGTGCCCAGCACTCATATCGGGTGGCAAAGTACCTTGCAGATAAAAAAGTCATTACATTTTTACCCTTTAATATAATTTCAGTTGCCTGCCACTGCCAGTGTGTGTCAAGCCAACACAGACTGTACTGTGCCCACTGCCAGTGACCACCACTCATATCGGGTGGCAGAGTACCTTGCAAATATAAAAGTCATTCAATTTTTATCCTTAAATATAATTTCAGTTGCCTGCCAGTGGGTGTCAAGCCCACACAGACTGTACTTTGCCCACTGCCCGTGCCCACCACTCATATCGGGTGGCACAGTACCTTGCAGATAAAATTCATTTAATTTTAACCCTTTAATATAATTGCAGTTGCCTGCCAGTGTGTGTCAGGCCCACACAGACTGTACTGTGCCCACAGTGCCCACACAGACTGTACTGTGCCCACTGCCAGTGCCAGCCACTCATATCGGGTGGCACAGTACCTTGCAGATAAAAAAGTCATTTAATTTTTACCCTTTAATATAATTTCAGTTGCCTGCCACTGCCAGTGTGCGTCAGGCCCACACAGACTGTACTGTGCCCACTGCCAGTGTCAGCCACTCATATCGGGTGGCACAGTACCTTGCAGATAAAAAAGTCATTTAATTTTTACCCTTTAATATAATTTCAGTTACCTGCCAGTGTGTGTCAGTCCCACAGACTGTACTGTGCCCACTGCCCGTGCCCACCACTCATATCAGGTGGCACAGTACCTTGCAGATAAAAAGTCATTTAATTTTTACCCTTTAATATAATTGCAGTTGCCTGCCAGTGTGTGTCAGGCCCACACAGACTGTATTGTGCCCCCTGCCAGTGCCCACCACACATATTGGGTGGCACAGTACCTTGCAGATAATAAGGTCATTTAATTTTTACCCTTTAATATAATTTAAGTTGCCTGCAACTGCCAGTGTTTGTCAGGCCCATACAGACTGTACTGTGCCCATTGCCAGTGCCCACCACTCATATCGGGTGGCAAAGTACCTTGCAGATAAAAAAGTCATTACATTTTTACCCTTTAATATAATTTCAGTTGCCTGCCACTGCCAGTGTGTGTCAAGCCAACACAGACTGTACTGTGCCCACTGCCAGTGACCACCACTCATATCGGGTGGCACAGTACCTTGCAGATAAAATTCATTTAATTTTTACCCTTTAATATAATTTCAGTTGCCTGCCAGTGTGTGTCAGGCCCACACAGACTGTACTGTGCCCACTGCCAGTGCCCACCACTCATAACAGACTGTACTGTGCCCACTACTAGTGCCAGCCACTCATATCGGGTGGCACAGTACCTTGCAGATAAAAGTCATTACATTTTTACCCTTTAATATAATTTCATTTGCCTGCCACTGCAAGTGTGTGTCAGGCCCACTCAGACTGTACTGTGCCCACTGACAGTGCCCAGCACTCATATTGGGTGGCACAGTACCTTGCAGAAAAAAAAGTCATTTAATTTTTACCCTTTAATATAATTTCAGTTACCTGCCATTGCCAGTGTGTGTCAGGCCCACACAGACTGTACTGTGCTTATTGCCAGTGCCCACCAATCATATCGGGTGGCACAGTACCTTGCAGATAAAAAAGTCATTACATTTTTACCCTTTAATGTAATTTCAGTTGCCTGCCACTGCCAGTGTGTGTCAGGCCCACACAGACTGTACTGTGCCCACTGCCAGTGCCCACCACTCATATCGGGTGGCAGAGTATCTTGCAAATATAAAAGTCATTACATTTTTATCCTTTAATATAATTTCAGTTGCCTGCCAGTGGGTGTCAGGCCCACACAGACTGTACTTTGCCCACTGCCAGTGCCCACCACTCATATCGGGTGGCACAGTACCTTGCAGATAAAAAGTCATTTTATTTTTACCCTTTAATATAATTGCAGTTGCCTGCCACTGCCAGTGTGTGTCAGGCCCACACAGACTGTACTGTGCCCACTGCCAGTGCCCGCCACTCATATCGGGTGGCACAGTACCTTGCAGATAAAAAAGTCAATACATTTTTACCCTTTAATATAATTTCAGTTGCCTGCCACTGCCAGTGTGTGTCAGGCCCACACAGACTGTACTGTGCCCACTGCCAGTGCCCAGCACTCATATCGGGTGGCACAGTACCTTGCAGATAAAAAAGTCATTTAATTTTTACCCTTTAATATAATTTCAGTTGCCTGCCACTGCCAGTTTGTGTCAGGCCCTCACAGACTGTACTGTGCCAACTGCCAGTGCCAGCCACTCATATCGGGTGGCACAGTACCTTGCAGATAAAAAAGTCATTTAATTTTTACCCTTTAATATATACTTTCAGTTGCCTGCCACTGCCAGTGTGTGTCAGGCCCACACAGACTGTACTGTGCCCACTGCCAGTGCCCAGCACTCATATCGGGTGGCACAGTACCTTGTAGATAAAAAAGTCATTACATTTTTATCCTTTAATATAATTTCAGTTGCCTGCCAGTGGGTGTCAGGCCCACACAGCCTGTACTGTGCCCACTGCCAGTGCCCATCACTCATATAGGGTGGCACAGTACCTTGCAGATAATAAAGTCATTTAATTTCTACCCTTTAATATAATTTCAGTTGCCTGCCACTGCCAGTGTGTGTCAGGCCCACACAGACTGTGCTGTGCCCACTGCCAGTGCCCACCACTCATATCGGGTGGCACAGTACCTTGCAGATAAAAGTCAATACATTTTTACCCTTCAATATAATTTTAGTTGCCTGCCAATGTCAGTGTGTGTCAGGCCCACACAGACTGTACTGTGCCCAATGCCAGTGCCAGCCACTCATATCGGGTGGCACAGTACCTTGCAGATAAAAAAGTCATTTAATTTTTACCCTTTGATATAATTTCAGTTGCCTGCCACTGCCAGTTTGTGTCAGGCCCACACAGACTGTACTGTGCCAAATGCCAGTGCCCAGCACTCATATCGGGTGGCATAGTACCTTGCAGATAAAAAAGTCATTTAATTTTTACCCTTTAATATAATTTCAGTTGCCTGCCAGTGTGTGTCAGGCCCACAGACTGTACTGTGCCCACTGCCCGTGCCCACCACTCATATCGGGTGGCACAGTACCTTGCAGATAAAAAAGTCATTTAATTTTTACCCTTTAATATAATTGCAGTTGCCTGCCAGTGTGTGTCAGGCCCACACAGACTGTACTGTGCCCCCTGCCAGCGCCCACCACACATATTGGGTGACACAGTACCTTGCAGATAATAAGGTCATTTAATTTTTACCCTTTAATATAATTTCAGTTGCCTGCAACTGCCAGTGTGTGTCAGGCCCACACAGACTTTACTGTGCCCATTGCCAGTGCCCACCACTCATATCGGGTGGCAAAGTACCTTGCAGATAAAAAAGTCATTACATTTTTACCCTTTAATATAATTTCAGTTGCCTGCCACTGCCAGTGTGTGTCAAGCCAACACAGACTGTACTGTGCCCACTGCCAGTGACCACCACTCATATCGGGTGGCAGAGTACCTTGCAAATATAAAAGTCATTCAATTTTTAAATGGCAAGAAAAAACAGACTGGATCGCACATCCACAATGCTTAACCCTTGATATACGCTCTTCAGCAAAATACTATGATACTAACCCCCCATATCGCATGCAGATAATGGAGACATTAGTTTACATTTTGATCAAAAGGTAGTAAGCCCACTCACCAACGTCACGGTTGTCTCCTAGAGCGGGTATCTACTCTGTCCATAATCTGACGAAGGCGCCATGCTGCATGGCGACACGTGGCACCATCCTAGCAGGCCGCAGCTACGCAGGCCAGCCAGAAAAGCACCACGACAACAGAGGCCACCATGCAGCATAGCACCGTCTGAACAGGAGCCTAATGCAACCTGCTCAGTACTAACAGAAACAGGACTAACACTAGTAGGTCACTCACACTATTATGCAGTCTCCTGCTAATTAATTAAAACCGCCTGTGGTATGTGGGAGGAGTGCTGATGCCAGGAATAAACAAGAAGGAAGGTAAATATGTATTAAATTTTTATCCTTTAATATAATTTCAGTTGCCTGCCACTGCCAGTGTGTGTCAGGCCCACACAGACTGTACTGTGCCCACTGCCAGTGCCAGCCACTCATATCGGGTGGCACAGTAACTTGCAGATAAAAAAGTCATTTAATTTTTACCCTTTAGTATAATTTTAGTTGCCTGGCACTGCCAGTGTGTGTCAGGCCCACACAGACTGTACTGTGCCCACTGCCAGTGCCCAGCACTCATATCGGGTGGCACAGTACCTTGCAGATAAAAAAGTCATTTAATTTTTACCCTTTAATATAATTTCAGTTGCCTGCCACTGCCAGTTTGTGTCAGGCCCTCACAGACTATACTGTGCCCACTGCCAGTGCCAGCCACTCATATCGGGTGGCACAGTACCTTGCAGATAAAAAAGTCAATACATTTTTACCCTTTAATATAATTTCAGTTGCCTGCCACTGCCAGTGTGTGTCAGGCCCACACAGACTGTACTGTGCCCACTGCCAGTGCCAGCCACTCATATCGGGTGGCACAGTACCTTGAAGATAAAAAAGTCATTTAATTTTTACCCTTTAATATAATTTCAGTTGCCTGACACTGCCAGTGTGTGTCAGGCTCACACAGACTGTACTGTGCCCAGTGTCAGTGTCAGCCACTCATATCGGGTGGCACAGTACATTGCAGATAAAAAAGTCATTAAATTTTTACCCTTTAATAGAATTTTATTTGCCTGCCAGTGTGTGTCAGGCCCACAGACTGTACTCTGCCCACTGCCAGTGCCCACCACTCATATCGGGTGGCACAGTACCTTGCAGATAAAAAGTCATTTAATTTTTACCCTTTAATATAATTTCAGTTGCCTGACACTGCAAGTGTGTGTCAGGCTCACACAGACTGTACTGTGCCCAGTGCCAGTGTCAGCCACTCATATCGGGTGGCACAGTACCTTGCAGATAAAAAAGTCATTAAATTTTTACCCTTTAATATAATTTTATTTGCCTGCCAGTGTGTGTCAGGCCCACAGACTGTACTCTGCCCACTGCCAGTGCCCACCACTCATATCGGGTGGCACAGTACCTTGCAGATAAAAAAGTCATTAAATTTTTACCCTTTAATATAATTTTATTTGCCTGCCAGTGTGTGTCAGGCCCACAGACTGTACTCTGCCCACTGCCAGTGCCCACCACTCATATCGGGTGGCACAGTACCTTGCAGATAAAAAAGTCATTTAATTTTTACCCTTTAATATAATTTCAGTTGCCTGCCACTGCCAGTGTGCGACAGGCCCACACAGACTGTACTGTGCCCACTGCCAGTGCCAGCCACTCATATCGGGTGGCACAGTACCTTGCAGATAAAAAATTCATTTAATTTTTACCCTTTAATATAATTGCAGTTGCCTGCCAGTGTGTGTCAGGCCCACACAGACTGTACTGTTCCCCCTGCCAGTGCCCACCACACATATTGGGTGGCACAGTACCTTGCAGATAATAAGGTCATTTAATTTTTACCCTTTAATATAATTTCAGTTGCCTGCAACTGCCAGTGTGTGTCAGGCCCACACAGACTGTACTGTGCCCATTGACAGTGCCCACCACTCATATCGGGTGGCACAGTACCTTGCAGATAAAAAAGTCATTACATTTTTACCCTTTAATATAATTTCAGTTGCCAGCCACTGCCAGTGTGTGTCAGGCCAACACAGACTGTACTTTGCCCACTGCCAGTTCCCACCACTCATATCGGGTGGCACAGTACCTTGCAGATAAAAAGTCATTTAATTTTTACCCTTTAATATAATTTCAGTTGCCTGCCAGTGTGTGTCAGGCCAACACAGCCTGTACTGTGCCCACTGCCAGTGCCCATTACTCATATTGGATGGCACAGTACCTTGCAGATAATAAAGTCATTTAATTTTTACCCATTAATATAATTTCAGTTGCCTGCCACTGCCAGTGTGTGTCAGGCCCACACAGACTGTACTGTGCCCACTGCCAGTGCCCACCACTCATATCGGGTGGCACAGTACCTTGCAGATAAAAGTCATTTAATTTTTGCACTTTAGTATAATTTCAGTTGCCTGCCACTGCCAGTGTGTGTCAGGCCCACACAGACTGTACTGTGCCCACTGCCAGTGCCAGCCACTCATATCGGGTGGTACAGTACCTTGCAGATAAAAAAGTCATTTAATTTTTACCCTTTAATATAATTTCTGTTGCCTGCCATTACCAGTGTGTGTCAGGCCCACACAGACTGTACTGTGCCCACTGCCAGTGCCCAGCACTCATATCGGGTGGCACAGTAACTTGCAAATATAAAAGTCATTAAATTTTTATCCTTTAATATAATTTCAGTTGCCTGCCAGTGGGTGTCAGGCCCACACAGACTGTACTTTGCCCACTGCCAGTTCCCACCACTCATATCGGGTGGCACAGTACCTTGCAGATAAAAAGTCATTTCATTTTTACCCTTTAATATAATTTCAGTTGCCTGCCAGTGTGTGTCAGGCCAACACAGCCTGTACTGTGCCCACTGCCAGTGCCCATTACTCATATATGATGGCACAGTACCTTGCAGATAATAAAGTAATTTAATTTTTACCCATTAATATAATTTCAGTTGCCTGCCACTGCCAGTGTGTGTCAGGCCAACACAGACTGTACTGTGCCCACTGCCAGTGCCCACCACTCATATCGGGTGGCAAAGTACCTTGCAAATATAAAAGTCATTAAATTTTTATCCTTTAATATAATTTCAGTTGCCTGCCAGTGGGTGTCAGGCCAACACAGACTGTACTTTGCCCACTGCCAGTTCCCACCACTCATATCGGGTGGCACAGTACCTTGCAGATAAAAAGTCATTTAATTTTTACCCTTTAATATAATTTCAGTTGCCTGCCAGTGTGTGTCAGGCCAACACAGCCTGTACTGTGCCCACTGCCAGTGCCCATTACTCATATATGATGGCACAGTACCTTGCAGATAATAAAGTCAGTTAATTTTTACCCATTAATATAATTTCAGTTGCCTGCCACTGCCAGTGTGTGTCAGGCCCACACAGACTGTACTGTGCCCACTGCCAGTGCCCACCACTCATATCGGTTGGCACAGTACCTTGCAGATAAAAAGTCATTTAATTTTTACCCTTTAATACAATTTCAGTTGCCTGCCACTGCCAGTGTGTGTCAGGCCCACACAGACTGTACTGTGCCCACTGCCAGTGCCCACCACTCATATCGGGTGGCACAGTACCTTGCAGATAAAAAGTCATTTAATTTTTACCCTTTAATATAATTGCAGTTGCCTGCCAGTGTGTGTCAGGCCCACACAGACTGTACTGTGCCCACTGCCAGTGCCCAGCCACTCATATCGGGTGGCACAGTACCTTGCAGATAATAAAGTCATTTAATTTTTACCCTTTAATATAATTTCAGTTGCCTG
>JAKVIS010006425.1:0-10404 GCA_033119425.1 Bufotes viridis
CCTCCTGTGGTTGATTTCCGTTTAAAATCTCGCGCCTCGCCATACACGTTCTTCAGTCGGCGCAGGCGCACTGAAGCAGTACTCTCCCTCAGCCGCTCCCCTTCCTCAGTGCGCAATGGCAGCGTCACAGCTGCACCCGGAAGAGAGAGCACAGGCGCACTGAGGAAGGGCGGCCGAAGAGAGTACTCCTCTCCAGTGCGCCTGCGCCGGCACCAGCGGCATGGCGCATGGCGAGACTTTAAATGAGACGGGCCAGCTGGAGGAGAGGCGCTCGCTGGCCCTGTCAATCAGCCACAGGAGGCGTTTTTGCAAGCAGGATGCAGCGGCTGCCAGCAAATAGCGCCCTACTGCTGGCAGCAGAATAGTTGCATGTGCTATAAATATAACATAACAAATTAACTAAAGCGATTAGCATAGAACTATGTCTAGAATAATAGCCTATAAACTTTTTAGTGAACAAAAAGACTTTGAGGAATGACAAAGCCACTAATACTCTTACAGCCAATAAGGTGGTGGGTATCATCAAAAATGCTTACCTATTTTGTATACTGATGCACATTCTGGAACATACAGGTGTTAGATTTCTCACTGCAGGTGTTAGATTTGTAGCAAGATGCGCCAGTTACCATTGGGCAAGCAAGGTGTCACCAAATTTGTATTTGGAGCCTATAATGAGTTCTAAGGGTTCACTACCCATGCAAGGCGGCAGGAAGTATAATTTACGCCACTATGTAGTCGTTCTGCGGTCATTAATTCCACCAGCACAGATGCCAGATGTCCTATTAATACATTAATCAACTGTGGAACCACACATGGTGGTGTATGTTATTACATGGACGATATGTCACAAAAACTGTATATAGGGTCCACAGTTGGGACTTTTAAATGGGTTTTGTCACTTCAGCAAATGGCATTTATCATGTAGAGGCAGGGCTCACGGCACAATCCCAGGCGCCAGGTCGCCATGGCGACCAGGGATTTGGTCCTGGCACCTGGGTATTTGTCAGCCCGTTCTCTCAGGTGCCCGGGCGCAGGGCCGGCGCGTCCTGCACGCGGACTAGGAGCGCCGGCCCCCTCATGCTGCAGCCGCTCGGCGCTCTATAGAGAGCCTCAGGCGGCTGCAGCTGCCCAGGCTGGCGCGTCCATGAGGCGCACCGCCCGGGCACAGCATGAAGAGGGACTGACAGGAGGAAGCGCTCAGCGCTCCCTCCTGTCAGTCCCTCATAGTAGCGTGGCCGAGCCCTGTATGGTCTAGCGGTACAGGAGCATCTGTCTCCTGTGCCCGGCCGGACTGACATGAAGTGCGCACACAGTGTGCACTTCCTGTCAGTCCGCCAGGCTAGAAACTAAAGCTCCTGTACCCGTGGGACCACTACAAAGCTCGGCCACGCTACACTGACAGATGAGGGGGAGATAATGACAAGGGGAGGGAGAAAGTGAATGACAAGAGGGAGAAGAAGGAGAGTGAATGACAAAGGGGGAGGAGAAAGTGAATGACAAGGGGGGAGGGAGAAAGTGAATGACAAGGGGAGAAAGTGAATGACAAGAGGGGAGAAAGTGAATGACAAGAGGGAGAAAGTGAATGACAAGGGGGGAGAAAGTGAATGACAAGGGGGAGAAAGTGAATGACAAGGGGAGAAAGTGAATGACAAGAGAGGTGAGAAAGTAGAATGACGAGGAGTGAGAAAGTGAATGACAAGGGGAAAGTGAATGACAAGAGGAAAGAGATTGACAAGATGAGGGAGAAGAGAGAATGACAAGGGGAGAGAATGACAAGGGGAAAGTGAGAATGACAAGGGAGGAAAAGAGCTGGGCGTTGTAGTGATCTGCGAGGACTGAGCGCCAGCTGAGAGTTGTAGTGCTCAGTGAAATGTCATGAGTGCCCGCTGTGTTTGTGCCCTCCCGGACCCCTCTGCCCTCCCCTCCCGGACCCCTCTGCCCTCCCCTCCCGGACCCCTCTGCCCTCCCCTCCGGACCCCTCTGCCCTCTCCTCCGGACCCCTGTGCCCATCCCCTCTGGACCCCTCTGCCCTCCCCCGGACCCCTCTGCCCTCCCCTCCGGACCCCTCTGCCCTCTCCTCCGGACCCCTCTGCCCTCCCCTCCGGACCCCTCTGCCCTCCCCTCCGGACCCTGTAATCCTTGTAAGGGTTTCCACATGTCATAGCGGACGCAAGGAGCGATTACGCTGGCAGCATCTGACGTGTCATATAACCTATTGAAAGAGGAATCATTATGGGGGCCCTATATACTCGCACATTATGGGGAGCACTATGGAAAACAGGGGTAGGAACACTATGGGGGCATCTACTGGGAGCCCTATGTACTGGCATGCATTATTGGGGGCTCTATAAGAGAAGTGGGGGTGGGAGCACTATGGGGGCATCTATTGGGAGCTTTATGGCGCGGCTCCGCCTGGCTCCTAACTTTTTAGCTGGCTCCTAGATTCAAAGGAAATTTGTCAAGCCCTGATGTAGAAAAGTTAATACAAGGCAATTACTAATGTATTGTAATTGTCCATATTGCTTCCTTCACTGGCTGAACTAATTTTTCCATTACATTTGTCATGCCTTTTCATAAGTATATAAACATTTATACATTTATTATTGTTATAACATGTATTCATGGCCTATAAGCAGCCATGTTGTACTTATATTCACCCTCCTGTATGAACCTTCATTGTAAAAGAGAAAAATGGGTTCAAGGAAAGGTTCTTCCTGGCAGATGTGGGCCTATCTAAGGGAGTGATTTTACCTCATCACTAGGCTACAAGCCAAGATAAGGTTCTTCCTGGCGCTCATCTGTCATCTTTTTATAATGAGATGTATTAATGAGACAAACATATAATGTCTGTCTGTTCATATAGTGGATCGTATTTAGTTTTGACACAAGTTAATCGATATATCACATATGTGTTGTTTTATGTTTCTACATATTGGTTTTATTTTGTTACATGTTATAATCGTATACTAACGTATATATATCCTGTGTGTGTATCACCAGAAGCGTGTATTCCTGAGGTATGTGGGAAGCATGCTCAGTTGGACTTCTCTTAATGAGAAGTTGTTGATGAAAGTTGTGTTATTTTCATAAGATAAGGCACCTGTGAAATCAAAAACCACACATTTGTTGTCTACATTTTAACTTTATGACATGAGAACAGTTATACTAGTTTCTGGGAATCTAGGTTTTAATTGCTTCAAGTGTCAGGGGTATGCCTCCTTTTTGATGTATGTCCCAGGTGGTGGATGTTTACCACTTAACATTATACACATTATATAAATTTAACTCCTAAAAGCTTCACATTTATAGGTTATACAACATTGCCGCCTAGGTATCGGCAGGTAGCATAACACGTTCACCACAAAGCATTTTTGGGTAATGTATGATCTCACAGTACCATTACCATATGTACACCCTCTGGTTTGGTTGGAAGACTGTTATCTAAAGGGTGTATTCTTTTGATAAGTCTGTGAATAATAATCATAGAGCGGGATGAGAAGAAGGAATTCCAAAGGAAGGAAAAAAAAAGTTCTACAAAGAAAGGACTAAAACAGAGCACAGCAAAACTTTGGATTTTATCCTGGACCACGGGAACCCTCTGGAGAGCTGACCGTCCCTCCGGAGCCCTACTCACCTTTTGACCCTTGGTAACGTATATCTTGCTTATTGCTTGCGGTATTGATAAGTTACTCAGCCCGATATATAGTCAAAGGTCCCCATTTGTGGATCTGTAATTGATAAGGCTCCTGATCAAGTTTGATCATTCTCTTAGCAAAGATGCATATTGCTAATTGAGCATCAGACATTGGTACTTAGTCCTTGGGAACTTTGTTATTCCCTAGCCTGATACCGAGCTGGTAAATTTATAGTGCCGCCATATACCTCAATTGGTTAAAGGTGATAGGAAGGGCTACTCTTCCTTAATTTGGATTGTTGCATATCATTGCATTGATTGGCGATATTCAGTATTGTCTGAAGGTAGTGGCATTATATTTCATTGTCTATCATTGTACAGGTTGTATCATCGATTTTGTATTTAGCACTTATGTATAATAAACTCGGATATACTTTTGCATAGATGATGGTACCTCGTTTTCTTTCTAGTTGCACAAAATAATTAAGGTTCTCGTCAGCGAGCTGAGAGGTTATTATGTCAGCCCTCTCCTCAATAGGATCAATAACTTTGATATTTTTTCCTTTGATCCTTTCTTTTGTTGTTTTGTATATAAAGCATTTTTGTGCTTTATATCCGCGATACATTATACACTGCTTGTTTCCATGGTTACAACCATCCTGCAGTCCATCAGTGGTAGACATGCTTGCATACTATAGAAAAAACACCAGCCTATGTGAGCTCCAATGGTCCCAGTCACCAGAGATTCCGACATGTTTTCCTATAGAGTGCAAGCACAACCACCACTGATGGATTTTGTTATAACCATGGAAATGAGCAGCCATCAAAGGAAGCAATATGGACAATCACAATACAAGAGGATTTCTGAACATGTCGGTAATAGATCAAAAACCCTCCCTTAGGAACACAGTATATCTTCAGTGTCCCAGCATTTTTGAAGTGTCATCAAGGTGATCTCTCAGGTTTAAAAGTACAAGGGTGTGAACAGGTACCTAAACCACCTAGAGGAGGAAATTGTATCCAAAGGGTACAGGTGTGAGGTTTCATTCGTCTGAAACACGTAGCATGTGAATTTGCAGTTTATGGATCTTTTAAGAAGTGACCAATAGCGATTGTTTTATTGAGCCGCAGTGCTGGATTTCTCTTATCAGCCATAAGAAGTCAGCTTGTTCCACAGAAACAAGCCCCATGCGGCTATGGCAGTGGTCAGCACACTGCGGCTCTAGAGCCACATGTGGCTCTTTAGCCCCTTGATAATGGCTCTTCCAGGTGCGGGCTCACATGTACAGTGCGATCGCATTTTCGTTGCCCGTGGAAAAAAAAATGGCAGGAGGGGAGGACCAGGAAGCAGTGAAAGCTCTGTACTCACCGCTTCCTGGTCCTCGGCTGTAGGCTGTGCAGGGCTGTGCATGGTGTGAGCGCTCTGTGGCGTCACGCTGTGCACGCCAGTTCACAGCACAGCCGACAGCAGGAAGGAACACAGAGCAAGGGTGGTGAGGAGCAGCGGCATCCAGAGCAGCAGGAGGTAAGTGCTTTTTATTTTATGAAACTTGAGGGCTGATCTGAGGCAATGGGGTGATGAGAATAATAATGGGGATATGAGAGGTATCATGGATGATGAGAGGCATCATGGATAATAAAGGGATGATGAGAATCATAATGGGGATATGAGAGGCATTATGGATGATGAGGAGGCATCATTGATGTAATGAGGAAGATGAGGCATCATGGATAATAACAGGGTTGATAAGAGGCATCATGGATGATAATGGGGATGATGAGAGGCATGGGGCTCTTATCTGAGGTCTGATTGAGGGGTCATTTACTTTGGGGTCTGAGTTGACGTCTGATCTGAGGAGGTCTTATTAACATTGGGGGTCTGATTAGTGGTTTGACCTGAGGTGTAATGAAAAATATTTTTTCATATTGTCCTCCTCTAAAACCTACGTGCGTCTTATAGGGTGAAAGCGTTGTGGAGTGAAAGATGTAGTGTCGAGGATTGAGAAAGGTATGTTCAGATGGTTAGGAATACCCTTATTAACTTAATAACAATGTACCTTCCTATATAGTTTACATTTAAAAATTTGGCTCTCAGAAAAAAATTAAATCACTGTTTTGTTGATATTTGGCTCAGTTGACTAATAAGTTTGCCCACCACTGGGCTATGGGAACGAAAAAAAAATAATGGAAAATCGCCATCCTCAAGGGTTTAAATTTAGCATTTCTATTTCATTTAGTATTTTTATATTGCAATTTATCATCTGTGATCTGTATGGACTGTGTTATCAAATATATAACCCTAAAACGTTAAAGGGGTATTCTGGATATTAAAATGTATCGTCTATCCACAGATTAGGGGCATAACTATTAGATCATGGCTACAGTGCTTGGCTATTTCTGAAATCCCATGGAGATCAGTGGTGTGGCAGTTTTCATGTTAGACCTGTCCCTCTGTTCAAATATAGGCAGAGAGATACCAAACGGTATACTGTACTTAACCACTCACAACAGAAAATGTATATTTTCAGGTATTTGCCCTAATGGGAGGAGCAAGATCTGAATATAACAGTCACATCTCAGTGAATAGAAGCTCAGCACTGCAGCCTTCTCCTGTCTCTTGTGCATCATGGTCATGTTGCAGAGCTTTTGCTTGGTGCTCATCTTAATAGTTGGTAAGAGTAATTTTACTTAGAAAATATGAGATTTCATGAAGAATCTGTACTGTCATTATATTATAAATGTGATCCTTATGTCTTCCAGAGTCCCAGGCACAGCACACAGTGACCCAGGAGATCATCAGTAACAACTTCTCTTGGACAAAACATCAGGATTTCATGTACTTTAGGAGGAGGTCTAACTGTGGCCTCAAACAGGGTGGTGTTTACCAACAAAGGACAACAATGTCCCCAGATACATTCTGTATTATTTCACTGAGTCCAAAAAAGGCAAGGGGCAAGATGTGCCATCACGATTTGTGGGGTCTGCTAATGGTAATATAGGTTATTTGAGTATAAATGGGGTTCAGACAGAGGATGATGCTGTCTATTACTGTTCGACATGGACTGGTAGCCAGTGACACAGCGACAGAAGATATGAGGAAGTAACACAGATGCCTACAAGTATCTGCATTCTCCTGTCACATATGATAATGTACTGATTATATTCTGTGCATTGCCTTAGTGCTCAGATGCTGCCGATGGTTGTGAAGTAGAGATGAGTGAACCTTTTGAGATTTAATTCGATTACGCTTAGCTTAGAATTTTTGAAAAGTTTGTTTCGGGCACAAATTGATTCTAGTTGAACCAAAGTGGAAAAGATCTCTTTAGGTAAATTTTTATGAATTTTTGCTTTTCTCTAACCCCTTCCTGAGCTCTTGAATGCATAGAGGGTGATTTGGTATCACCCCTATCCCAAATTTACATATATAAATAAATAAAAAAATAAACATCATTGGTATCGTCACATCTGAAAATGCCTTCCAAAAACTGAATAGAAAGCGATCAAAAAGTTGTATGTACCTCAAAATGATAAACATAAAACTACAGCTCGCCCTGCAAAAAAATTAGCCCTTACACAGCTCTGTAGACAGAAATATAAAGGTTATATTTTTGGGTGTCTATTTTCTTTGATGCAAAGAAAACTTGTATGCTCTTGCAAGCAGGGTCCTCATTCCTCTTGTTTTAATTGTTGACTGGTTTTGTTGCTGTGTAATAAACCCTCTGATTGTAAAGCACTGCAGAATATGTTGGTGCTATATAAATAAAGATTATATATATATATATATATATATTTAAAAAGTAGTAAAAATGATATAAACTGTAGAAAAGTGATATCGCTGTAATCGTACTAAATAAGGTTTTCAAGTCATCTATTGCTGTTAATGAATGCTGTAAAACAAACTCCCCAAAAATGATGGAATTATGTTTTGTTTGTTTTTAATATCACCCCACAAAGAATTTTTCCAGTTTTCCAGTACAAGTTATGGTAAATTAAATGGTTCCATTAAAAATACAACTTGTCCCTCAAACAATAAGCCCTAATGTCCCCTGTCTAACCCTCAGTTCACACTTTCGCGTAAACGCCTGCTTTTGAGCACATAACAGCACAACAGTAAAGGAACCATGCATTCCAATGAGGGTGGTTCACACTTAGCGTTTTTATGCGCGTTCATAAGCATTATAAGCGTCGGACGCATAGGCAAGTTTGTTCGCGTTAATTCGGGCTTTTCGAGCGTTTGGTGCTAATAGACTTCAATGGGAAGCGCGATAGGCGTGTTGTTGGGCGTTTGTGCTGCGTAAAACGCGCCTATGGGCCAGCGTTTTCACAATTCACACCTCAGATTGGCCAAACTATATAGGGAGGGCTGTTTGGTCATTGGCCAACTATGCAGTCAATCACAGAAGCAGCGGCGTCAAGCAGCGCCTACACTATTACCAAAGCGGCTTGAAAAACGCGCCTACACGCCAGTCTTGAGCGCACCAAAAGCAGCTAGGCTTCAAAGCGCTCAGGTCTGAACCCAGTGTAAGGGTTTTATATGCACTGTCTATTGCTGTTATTGTGGTGTATTTTCTGTTTCAAGCTTGTCCCTGCTGTCTCCCTGTAACCAGGTTCTGATGTAATTAGCCCTTCCATACCTCCTTTGCCTTGCTGCCATTTTTCACATATGCTTCACACTGTCAACGTCTCATGTTGAACCCTGGCAAAAAAATCTTTTCACCCTGCTGTTTGTAGGTACAGGAATTCCATCAATAATATAAAAAATATGGCTCTTGGAAGGTAGAACAGAAAAAAAAATAAAGTGCAAAAATGAAAATTGATCAAGTCATTAAAGGGGCTGTCTCACTTCAGAGCAGTAGTATGTATCATGTAAGAAAGTTAATACAAGCCACTTTCTAAATGTTTTGTTATTGTCTATTTTGCTTCCTTTTGATGGCTGGATTAAATTTTACATTGTATTATACACTTCTCGACCACCCTGCAATCCAGCAGCGGTAGCCGTGCTTTCACACCACAGTAGCAGCGCAGGCCTTTCTGGTGGCCGAGAACACAGGGAGTGAGCATAGACCAGTGCTTTAACCTGCAATGTGCAAGCATGACCACTGCTGCTGGATTGCAGGGTGGTCGTAACCATAGAAAGGAGCAGTGTATAATGTGATGGAAAAATGAATCCAGCCAGCAAAGGAGCCAATATGTATTAACTTTCTCTACATGATACATGCCATTTGCTGAAGTGAGACAACCCTTTAAGGAGGTTAAAGATTGTCCCATGAAATATATTCTACATTTTTAAAGCAGCACCTGGATATGAATAATTTTGAATTTGAATGTAATTAAAAATTTAGTATAGCCACCCTGAGTTAATCAATAAATCTATATGTATAGCATAACCAGCAGCACCTACTGTTTGCTCTTTTCATTAACCCCTTCCCAACCTCCTTACATTAATTTACGTCAATGGTGGGATATTTAAAAATGGTGCCTGCTCGTATGCACAGCAGGCGCCATAGCTAGTCGGAGTTCCTGCTGTTTTAAACAGCAGACACCTGGAGTCTAAAGTATGCGATTGATATCAAATGTGACCACCGCATATAGGAGGGTAAAGACCAGGAGAAAGCGCTCCTGTCTGTGCGAGGATCGAGGAGCCAGATCCAGTGTGTAGCAGCCTCTGTCATCCTGAGTGACAAGAGTGACAAGAGGCTGCCGCACATTAGTTCCTATAGAAAGCCTGCCTGTGTATTTCTGATAGACTTAAATGCTAATGCCTTGGAGTCTATGAAGAAGCAACCTGATGTAGTAATAAAAGTAGAAAGTGTAAAAAAAAGAAAAAATATTTAAGGAAATATAAAAATGTAAGTCACCCCTACCTGAAATAGAGAAAAAAAGTCAAAATGGCCGATTTGCCGTTTTTGGTCATTCACCTCCACACAAAATTGAATAAAAGTGATTACAAAGTCATATATACCCTAAAATGGTACCAATAAAAAAGAGTATAGATTGTACTGCAATAAATGAGCCCTCACAGCTCCCTACACATATAAAACTTATCGGTGTCAGAATATGGCGATGCAAAGAAATAATGAGTATAGAGTAATTAGCATTAAAGCATAAGAAAAACAATACATTTGTGGGTATCATTGTAGTCGTGCTGACCGAATGAAGGGACCAAGGTGGAGTTTTACACGCATAGAACACCATAAAAACAACCCATAAAAATGTGGCGAATTTTTAGTTATTTTTAATAATTCCACAACATTTGGATTTTTTCCACCTCCCAATACATTGTATGCCACCGTAAATGGTGCCCTTAGAAAATACAACTTGTCCCACAAAAAAACAAGCCCTCATACGGCTATGTGAATGGAAAAATAAAAAGTTATAGTTCTGGAAGGCTGTGAGTAAAAAAAACAAAAATGGCAAATCGCTGGTCTTGAAGGGGTTAACAGTATTTTCCGGGATTTTTCATATTGATGGGATATCATAGCATTGGACATCAATATCATGTCGGCGAGCCTGACTTCCGAGCACCTCCGCCAATCAGCTGTATAAAGTGGCAATGGTAAACCATGAGCTCTTGAAGGCCTCTTCCTAGGCCAGTGACATCACATTCATTGGTCACATGGCCCAGTCTACAGCTCAGGCACATTCAAGTGAATGGGACTGAGCTACTGATCTAAGCACAGTTGCTAGCTAATGGATGGTGTTGTATCTCGGTGAGCTGCGAGCTGTGCTGTACTTCCTCAATGATCAATGGAGGTGCTGGGGTCAGGCCC